>JABUQX010121402.1:0-10000 GCA_015478945.1 Trachelipus rathkii
AAAAGAGAGAGATACGAGCGTAATAATAGTTATGGTGTGGTCGAAAAAAAAATAAAAAAAGATGGGGCGGCGGAGAAATCACATAATCCAATGATTTCTTTACAAAATCGAAGGAAGGTACAGAATTAACTCGTGATGGGGAATCGACTGATGCGCGACATGATAACGAATATTTGCTTGCAAAATTGAGCTCAGTAGCCTTATTCCGTTGAGTACAATTTATTGAATAATTTAGAAAATCTTTCGACTAAGCCAATATCCTTTTCTGACTATACTACTCTTGAGACTTACCTTTCTTGTGACTCTCTACTCGTTTGTTTATTCATTATAAATGAAACTTAGGGCTGCTGTTGGTCATCTTTAGACATACCGAAAATTTATTACATAGATGAGTCAAGTGTATCTATATAATTACTTTGCTATTTATTATATTTTACCTAAGACTTATATTTCATAAATTTCGATGGATATCTATCCCTACCATGATATAATTCCGTTATCTGATTAACATTCACACAGGTATCTTGATAGAGCATATTCTGCCTTGATAATTAGTCTGTTTACCTTGGGACCATTACTCTCTCAGGAGGCAAGCTATGGCCATGTCTGAAATAAGAGCATAATTCAAGAAGTGAGCAGAAATTAAACTGAACCCGAGCTGAATATGTTTAAAGTAAATGAGTTGTGTTGTGTTCGTGTTGGTTGGTGTGATACGAAACCGCGTGGATTCATTAATATTTAAAATAAAGGAACGAATAAATAAATTTGAATAGTTGCATGTTGATGATGAATCAAGTTGTGGGTTCCACTAAGAGGGTGGTAAAGGGTATGTAATGTAAAGCTCGGAAGCGTTGTTTCAGAATCTCTATAATTTCTGGCGGGATGTATTAAGGTTTTTAGTGGAGTCATCTCTTGCGGTGATGCATGGAAAAGTTGCTCGTTGGAACCCGATCACGCGTCAACTTACGGGCACGTATGAAGTGAGTCTCTCCGGAATGCCACGAAAACTGGCATTTTGTGGAAAAGGCGTAAGTAATAGAGAATCTGTTCGCTCCAAAGAACTACCTCGTCTGCAAAGTCGGCATGAAAATTTGTCTGAGTCTTTGCGACCTAGATCGCGCGCACGCACATCACCACCTAAAGGTAGAAATAGTTTTCCCTTGCGCCATTTGATCAGTGACAGCATTAAGAAACAACTGAACATCGACGACCGGAGCGCACACAGACTACATCATCACATGTCACCATCAGGCGACGCACGCCACACACTCACGCTACATCGACACCGAGTCCCACCCAAACACCTGAGCACGACAGCCAAGGACGACTAGCATTATCCGTCCTCACTTTACATACATATACTATGATTCTTTTGGACATTTTTCGTGATTAAAGTTGAATGTCACATCACCCTCCTGAACTTCTTAATTCGCGGTCAAGACGTGCCGTGAATTGATCCTCCGTCTCCCACATTGGAACCGACGCGCCTAGATTGTTGTATGCTCTTTCCAAAAACACGCTTGATCTCAACATGGTTCTAAACGGTAACTCCTTTTCCTCTGTTGTTCGCTTGGGTCAAGCAGTTAGCTCTCACTAAATTAATAGCTGTGGCTTAGGTCCTTTTTCAACTATGATCTTACTGGTAAACATCTTTAAGACTATCAAGAAGGGCCTCTCGATTGTAGTTATAGTGTGAGGTGGCGGTACGAGTGGGCTGATTTCTTCCTTCGGACCGCCTCTTGTGCAATGTTGGGTCTTCCATATAAGGTTCCCTTTTATGTTTCTTATCTTCCCAACAATATAAGACATTTTGAGCTAAACTCCATAGATGCTCGAAGCGCTTGGATAGCAGTTGTCGTTAACGGCAAAATCAATGCCTGAGAGAATCACTTGGGTCTATCGAGTGATGTGAATGTCTTGTCACGACACGAAGGAAAAAGAAATAATCATTATTAATTTATGTAATAATACCCGTAAAAGATACCTCAACCAGTTTTATATTAATATATATATATATAATATATATATATTATATATTAATATTATAATATATATAATTATTAATATATTATATATATATTATAATATTTAATTAATTATATAATATATAATATTAATTAATTATATTATATATATATATATATATAATTAATATATTAATAATTAATATTATATATAATATATTAAATATTAATATATATATTAATATTAATATATATATATATTATAATTATATAATATATTATATTATTAATATATATATATATATAATTATTAATATATATATATAATATATTATGTTAAATTAATTTATAGAACAAGTAGGATTATTATGTGTAGCTAGGGTTATAGGTGATACCATCACTTACATTTAACCGAAAGACTAGATGATTGATTAGTATAAGTGGAGAGTGTATATGACGTTTAGTCTAGTCGATATGTATATTGGCGTTTTATTGTCACGGTCAGGTGAGGTATGATCATAATATAGCTTATCATATGTGATACTCATTCCATGAGATATATGAGTGGTCGCTGTAATAATATATATATAAACTCATTTATTATATATAAATATACCAATACTCAAACGATAGCCCTATAACTCACGAAACCCGTCCTGTTAGTCCACCCCGGGCTTCCCACCATCTAGAATTTAGAACCATCGCAAGCTGGAAATATTAATGCCATTTATCGTTAAAATATTTCTGGATTTCGAGGAAAATTATCCTGTAAAACACCAACTAACTTTTAGTATATATATATAATATATATATATATAAATATGATATATATATATATATATATATATATATATATATATAATAATATATATATATATAATATATATATATATATATATATATATAAATATAGTATATATATATATATCTATATAATATCATATTATATAATTTAATTCTCGTCTACCCGAAGCAACAAACACGGAACCTTTTTTTGTTGGTTTATTGTTACCTGATGCTCCAAAACAATTGTTTTCAAGGGGTAGCAATTCTTGCACGAGCCACCAATTCTAGCTTTATACTTGGAGAAGGCAACACAAGAATCGAGGTCAGTCAGAACACTCTGTTTAGCATGTGTATAGCTAGGTGGTTTTGTGCACACTCAATTCTTATAAGTCACACAGGGAAGAAAAGTGCTTCGATCCTACAATCTTGTACTCTTTATACCGTCGCAAGAAATTTATCTTGGGACTCCTGCACCTGCTAGTGAGAAGCACACGTACGATATTTCTAAACTGTGGTTTTGACAGTTGAACTGACAACGCTATCGGAACCGAGAGATTAGCATGGGGTGGAAGAAGCGCCCAATTTGCTTAGCTAGTAGACAACACTTAGAAGTAGATATTATGAATTTTATACAATTTGATTGCCAGTCTGTTGAGAAACGAATTTAGTAGGTAGATAAAAAAAAAAACACAAGAGTCTATATATAGAAAAACGCGATTATGGTGTGACATAATAGGTCTTTTTTTGAAAACACAAACCACGCCGAGAAATTTGAAAGTAAAATCAGCTACAACTTCTGATTTTCTTAATAGAAACAATTTTCCGTTCTTGAAAAATTGTGTAATAATATTTTTTGAGGGAGCAGCGAATTACTAACAGCCCTCCTTCGGGCAGCACGTCATCCACCGAAAAGAAATCTGGGCCATTGCTGATTTTCTTGGCTCGCACTGATATTTCGTGTGTGTCTACTCTATGCCGTAGTAGTGTCACCTGTAGAACAAAAGTTCTATCTTTCCACGGTTCGGTACCACAACTGCGCTACATGAGATGTATAATATTGGAGGTAATCTATTCAGTCTGTCGTTTCCGATCTGAAATAAACTCACTACCTTTGCACGCGCATTTCTATAGCTTGATGTATTTCAGCTCAAGAACACGATAGAGTTATATGCAATTTGGAGAAAGAGTGTAGCGACTTTGTCGCCGATTGTAATTTAGGCTGTATCTACGATTTCCAGAAGCGAGGGCGTGAGGTGATCAAGACTAAGAAGCTATTGAGGATTGCTAATTCTCATTGTCCGTTACGGTCCGCGTTATGTCTGCCCCTTCCCCCCAGACGCTCCACAGAACTCCCCCAGTGACAATGCCGCGCGAGCACACTCCGCTCTGCGCACTCTGGAAGGGACGTTGGTCAGCTGTCAGATGAGAACCAGGTGTGCACACAGGTGTGCACACAATAAGGTCACTGAGAAGGCTTCGGCCACTCTGTACTCTCTCTTACGTGCAGTTGTTCCGCACCTGCAGTGAGAAGAACGGTACAGGCGGCACAGGATGACCGACAGAACAGAGTAGTCCTCCCAGTAGAAGGCAACATGATTTGATGGTTGCTTGCTGATGTTTGTTGTGCCACTCCATTGGCACATGTGAACTTCGCGAGTCGACCAATTGAAGGATGTAAGTAGTTGTCTTGAGTAGGGAGATTTCCTATTTTTTGACATCATATTATATAATCACTATTTACATAATAGTAGGTATAGTAATATATATATATTTAATAATATGATTATATTATTATAATAATATGAGTATGATAACCACTGATATATATAGTCAGTTATTTATATATATATATTTATCTCACCTCACTAACACGTATTAAATATATTAAAGTATGTGACTCAGTTATCAATTATATACCGGAGGCTCAATAGCTTTAAGGGTGTAATCATGAGAGTCAAAGAGTGGATAGCATTTTTATGTATGCGTCAAAGCCAGTCATTTGGAACAACCATGATCCGTCAATCCAACCAAGCTAATTCTACGATAACTCAGTGGCAAACCGTCACACCTCACGCATAAGGAATTTTTATAGCCCCTTCAGAGTTTAAGACGATTCAAATCTCAGCGAAGTTGATTTATATATATATATATATAATACTTATATATATAAATCACACTTATACAATCATATATATATATATATAATAATATATATATATATATATATATATATATTATATATATATATATATAATATATATTATATACTATATATATATATACTCACGTATTAGATCAAACTTCATTGTAGATAAGGCTATCACGTAACGAGTCAGTATATATATATATATATATATTGTTCTAGAATATATATGTAATGAGCTTATATAAGATTGAGTGCTAATACTATATAACATTTAAAATGCACTCAATCTAGAATGATAAGATGCTATTCGAGTAATAGTATCCACTACTTGATATATACTTACTTACGTAGTCAGATTTGCATACTGCACCTGCATGAGAAGCACAGTACAGGCCGTTACTAATATGGATTAGTAACACTAGAAAATATATATAGCATAGTAAGAAGGCGCTCAACTATAATAGCATATTGATAAGTAAACTATGAATAATATTTGTATGAAATATTATTATAGTTTCTAGCCCTTAGTGAACTATTGTGAGAGATAGATAACAAATCTACTACATATAATGATAATATTCTTTTATCGATCTAAAAGAGTCGAACATCAGTTGAGGACGAAAAGTCAATTAGTGGGAATGCTCGAGCTCGGATTGTTCGTTGTTTATGTCCTTGACAATATCTTGGAAAGTTATTTAAGGAAAATAAAAATAACTATGGATCGGCCATCCATATAGTCACTCCGTGTTGGTTCACCTTATATTATTCGCTTTTAATGGGTGTCTATGGTTCCGTTTCTGTTGAAGTGAACTAATAATTCAATTAGCTCCTGGATGAGCGTAAAGATGTGAGATGTAGGATATTGAAGAGTTTTCCTGAGGTTTTGTCTCCTGTGGGAGCGAGAATATGAATTGTTTGGCATTGGTTCTTCCAGTTATTCCCATAGAGGAGAGAAATGCATAAGGACTGTGTATTGTGAGAAGTACTCGCATGAAAGAATGACGGAGGAGGAGAATTAAGATAAGAGGTTTCGCTAAGGCTCGAAACACCACGCAACTCGTAGTGTTAGAGAGAGAGAACAACGGTAGACCAAAAATAGCTTTCTAAAACACCGACTCCAAAAGGTGAGTGTAATAATTAGATTTATTATATTTGAACCAATGTAACTTTATTGAATATTAATAAGACAAAGAAATATAATATATATGTGGATAAAAATAGGTATTAATGATTAGAATACAGAAGAAGAAGAAGTAGTAAAATAAAAAGAAAGATTAATATATTATTATATCATGAGATAAAAAAAGTAAATAAAATAGTAAATAAATAAAATCTAAAGGATAGATGTAGAAGGAAAGTGTAAGTTAAATTGTAATGATAGACAAAGATATTTGATCCATTTACACAACATGCAAAGGAGACAATAATTATTATTTTTAACTTTTTCATGTGGCTCTTTATTTTATACTTTATTATGACAACAACGATCATACTATATATAACATAATAGGTGAGTAGGCCTAATTTCCGTTATAACGCCATTAAATTTTATTTTCTATAATTTTATTTTTAAAATTTCAATATATTAATTATATTACCCTTTTCAAATTCCCCGTTTTCGTATAAACAACTGAAAGGGAAGTCTAAATTGGAGGGTTTCGATCTTTGAGAGATTTATTATATGAATGCATGTAACGTTACTGCTAAATAACTTTTTTTTTTTAAGCAATGACATACATTGCAAAGTTGCTTGTGTAATGCGTGTGTTTGAGGGATAAGGGAACTCTTATAGTTTACGGTTTGTGGAGAAGTAATGTCTTGAAAACGAAGCTTTAATTTCGAGTTTTACACAAATATACTTAAAACTTGTCTTATTCCCTTTTAAACTACTGACTGATTTCAATGATTTTAATGATTTAATATTATAAATTATGAAAACAAAATTTTTGAATTTTAACAAAAATTTATGGTGAAATCTTTGCTCATAATATGTAAAAATGTTTTTGTTGTTGATTTTGTTTTTTTTTTTTTTTTTTTTTCCTTAAAATTTGGCACCCTCCTTAACACTTTAACATTTTTCCAAGCATGTCCATAAATATTATATTAATTCGCAGATAAGTTCTTATAATAAGATATGTAATTAGTTTTCTTATCTTACTTATATTAAATCCCCGTGTATGAAGTCAGAAATCTCAAACTAACTTGTCAATCAAAAAAATGGGACCAAACAGAGTGGTAAACATTATTTACAAATTTTTACAAACTGTATTCGTATCCCCTAAAGAATTTTTATCGAAAGTTTTCTTTTCTGTCAAATCTGTCTGTTTCAATGAGAAACTTTTTTTTACCGAATATATTTTTTCACTTGTAACGCTGGCTATTAATATTAATATAAACATATATTTTATATTCCCATTTGCTGATAAGAAATGAACAACAAAAATGGAATTGACCCAATTTGAAAATCACCACTCAATTTCTTATATTCATGAAGGTAACAAGAAAATCTTTATAAGTTCGAGTTAAGTGAAGAAGTAACATAATGAAAGACCTCGTTATATATATATATAATATAGATATATATATATATATATAAATATATATATTAACTATATATATATATATATATATATATATCTATAATTATATATATATTATAAACCTCTTTATTATAAATATTAATATATATATATTTTTATATTAATATATTATATTTTCAATATATATATTTTATTCTAATATATATATATATATATATAATATATAATATATATATATATATATAATATATAATAATATATATTAATATAATATATAATATATTATAATATAAATATAATAAATTATATTTAATATATATATATATAATATATATTATTTTTAATATATATATATATAAAATATAATAAATATATATATATATTATAATATATATTATATTATATATATATTATTATATAAATAAATTAATAATATTATTATATAATATAATAATATATATAATATTATTAATATATATAGAATAAATCCATGATATAAGTCAGTTGACTATAAATTAAAATGTTCACATCAAAAATTTGCTGCAGATATTAGTTATAGGAGTATGTTATGGTTAAAAGGAGAAAATTAATATATTTATCTCTTTTTATATATATATATATATATATATATATATATATATATATATTAATATATATATATAGTATATATATATATATATATATATATTAATATATTATATATTATTATAATATATTATTAATATATATATTAAATATATATTAATATATATATATATATATATATATAAATATAAATATATATTATTATTAATTATATAATATTATATAAATTATTTTATATAAAGGAGGGGATGTTATTACAATCCAAATCTTTTTATGGCAGACACCCTGTACAGAATCACGAATTAGAAAATAAAAGAAAAATAATACATACATAAAAAAAATATATATAAAATATATATATATATATTATATATATATATATTTAAATATATAATAATATATATATTAATTATTTATTAATATAATATATATTATATATATATATAATAATATATATATATGATAATATATATAATATATATATATATATATATATATATGTAATGAAATGGTTGGTGAAGCTTTGGATTTGCTAATTCGTTCCGATGCACGGACTTTGTGATCAGTCGTGATCGAAAATCTTTCAAGTTTCTTGTTTTAGGTGGAAGATCTAAACTTACTAGTATATTATTACAATTAGGGTACCTTTTCAGGAATTTATACAAATCTAATGGCAGCGCAGGTGTGTATTTGTATATAAATTTTTCGTTCTATGTTAGTGAAAGACCTGATTTGACCGACGTCACAAAGATGAAAAAGTTTGATTGCTTCGATAAACTTTTCGTCTTTAACGAAGGAACTTTATATCACTAACTAATAAAACATCTTTAAAACTCTTAAAACTCCTGAAAATTAACTGATTATTGGATATGGAAACAGTTATAATACTTAAAAATAAATAAAAATTAAAATTTTAACAAAAATGCTTTACATGCACGCCTCCACCAAGCACATTGGTTCAATTACCATGTAAACTATATAAGCGGAGCCGACATTTAAAACTTTGTTACGTTCGCATATATTAGGCATTCGTTCGTGTACTACAAAGAAACACTCTGCGTTGCTATCTTTATATTCTATCAAGAGGATATTTCAAATGCTGAACTTTGTAGCTGTGGATCAATGAATCTGCGGATGTTGAAGGGCGAGTGGGAGGTGGGTTTGGATTGCTGAGTTACTAATTAACTGCTTTAGGGAGAATTGTGTTATTTTTAAGTTATAAACATAAATGAATAAAAATTTTAGTAAAAATATTTATTTAAAAATAATAAAAGTAATAAAGTTTTATGTTATGTTATACAAATATGACTTGAATCAATTGGTCAATAGATCAATAGTCATGGATCGGCAGGAGGGGGGAGGTAGGGGTAGTTTGATTTACTGATTTACTGCTTTAGGGTATTTAAAACAGTTTGCGTAAAGCATATGACTTGGAATCAATTGATCAACCAGATCAGTGATCGCGGGCTAGGCAGGAGAGTGGGGAAGTGGGAGTAGTTTGATATGCTGATTTGCACTTTAGAGGGTATTTAAAACATGGTATTAAACTCCCGCTGGCTCTGACTCAATAGATCAATAGATCAATAGATATGAATGGACAGGAGGATGGCAGGGATGGTGGTTTGATTTACTGATTTACTGCTTTAAGGTATGTAAAATAACAATTCAAGTAAAAAATATTTTTTTAAACAAACAAAATAAAAAGTTTTATATAAAATATGACTTGAATTAATAGATCAATAGATCACGGGCTGGGTGGGGAGGGTAGGTTGGGTAGTTTGATTTACCAGTTTGCACCAATTTTAGTTAACAAAATGTAAAAAAAAAAATTAAGTTAAATAACTGCTTTACCTCGGGTGGCGTTTCGGCTTCTGCCGACATAAGGTGGGAGCTGTAATCCTGATGGGATGAGCAGGTTCATTTTTTCTTCGACTAAATCTTTCTCTCCTCATAATCCATGGTTCGATCGTAATTGTTCT
>JABUQX010121403.1:0-5000 GCA_015478945.1 Trachelipus rathkii
TCCAAGGCTCCTCTCGATGCCTCACCACCCTAGTTGTTAGCTCTTCATATTGGCGTTGTCCGCTCTTATATAGAATATGAACCCATATCTTGGATGGTTCCACACATATTGCCTCCTTGATAGTGTAATCTAGGGCTTCACTTAACTCTCCCATAATGAATGAGTCAAAGAGACGATTTTCATCAGCGGGATTCGAACACTGGACTCTGCGTCGCTGAGTTAACAGTAACCGAAGCGCTCTATCCACTAGGGCCACTCAACTCCTTCCAATTCTCTATTCATCGAGCTGTTGCAACACCCTCCCTTATTCTATTATAATTTATGAATTTACATTGCCCCTTTGAATTTTCCAGTCATGTATTTCTTTCTTGTTTTTTTTTTTTTTGAGTTCTGCGACTCGTAATTCAGAAACTCATTCTTTCTGCAAAACCCTCTAACCCAAAGATGTAACTGCTATGCTCAATCTTTCATGTACTCCACTGAAAGTATGAAACACACTCCATTTATATACTTTTCCATCTTCCTTGATTTGGGTATAATTTTTTAAGTACTGCTATCGGCGTACGTCAGGGCTCTTAATTTTGGACCTGGTTTCCAATTTTTTAAAAACCGATGCAATTTGGTAAGCCTCTCTGTCTTTGTCTAATTTGAGGATATATATATAGTATATATATAGTATATATATATATATATATATATATATATATATATATATATATATATATATATATATATATAGTATATATATATATATATATATATATATATATATATATATGTTATATTAATATTAATTAATTATATTGTAGCAGGTGAAGCTGCTTTCTCGAAGTACGGAGTCATTTTAAGAAAATTTCTTAGGAATTCTCTCTCTGGTGGGAAGGCCTGAAAACCTCTCTTACCATACTGCTATTTTCAGAATGGCGGTGATAACAAATAATTATTACCACCATCACCACCTTGCAGTCATGCAGGAAATGGTAATATGTGCAAATAAATAAATAAAATAAATAAATATATATATGGGCAAAAAAAATTCTTCCATACTATTAACAATGTTTTTTAAATCAGCAGTTTGGAATTATAAAAAAATATAGATGATAAATGTGTACTGCTATTTTGTAATATATAAAATGTTTGGGAAAGATAAACTGTTTGAAGAATTCCTTCCTCTCAAACACAACTTTGAAGCTTATCTCTAGAAATATTTTTTTTGTTACTTTAACATCTTAATAGCAATTTTCTTGCTCTAAGAAAGAATAATTAAAAGTTATTAGTGCTTAATTATTATTATTTTTCGTAACTTATTTTGATTTTTTTACATGGTGCCACCACTCACGGGCAGGGTCCTTTTCTAGGAAGGGCCAAAAAAATATATAAAACAAGAACAAGACAAAACAAAATAGACGGAAACTAAAAAAAACCCCACCCAAATACTTGAATAACGCAATTCCCTAAGGTGGGCTCAGACGTGGGCTTTAAAGCGAGGGAGATTAAATACAGCAGGAAAAACAGATGTAAACAAGGAGTTCCGCAAAACAAAAGTGGCTGAATAGAAGGAGGCACCACAACAAACGAGCCTTGAATAATTGGTGGGCGCAGACGCGGTATTTAAATAGAGGAAGATTGAATATTGCAGGGAAAATAGAAGAAGTCAAGGAGTTCCACAAAACAGAAGTGGCTGGAAAGAAGGAGGCACCACAACGAACGAGCCTTAAATCTACAATATTCACACAATATTCATGTGAGAGCAAGGCACCTCTTGTGTTACAAAGGCAACGTAGTGATGGGGGAATGCAAGAGGTCAGCTCTTTCGAGCACCTGCCGTTGTAATACCTATAGAAAAGAGAATGAGCGCCAATGTCACGTCGCATAGAAAGAGGGTCAAGGGAGTCAGAAAGTAGGGGACAGTTTGATGTTATAAAGTTTTTTAAAATTGAGTTACTAATATTTTTCTCTCATTTATTTCCTATCTAAATATATAACAAAAGGTGTATTATCCATATGGTTTCATTTTCGCCACTTTTTATTACATTTTTATTAGAAAAAGGAAAAAAATAAACATAAAGAACCTTGAAATAAAAATAAAAAAACAATGTTTTATAGTTGGTTTAACCATCTGGTTTAAACAAAACAACCTTATATATATATATATATATATATATATATATATATATATATATATATATATATATATATATATATATATATATATATATATATATATATATATATAAATATATATATATATATATATATATATATATATATATATATATATATATATATATATATATATATATATATATATATATATATATATATATATATATATATATATATATATATATATATATATAAATATATATATATATATATATATATATATATATATATATATATATATATATATATATATATATATATATATATATATATATATATATATATATATATATATATATTTATATATATATATTTTTTTTTTTTACAAATATACTTTTTTTTTAATTGCAAATGTAACCTTTTCGTTAAAAATAGTTAAATAATTTTTAATTCAAATGCTCAAATTTTCGAAATTTTCAAACCCACGTGTTCGATACAATAACAAACCGCCCGAAAAGCCAACAATTTTATTTTCAATATTTTTGTTTTTTTATTTTTCTAACCCAATTTTCATTAGATTTTCTTCATTCATATACCGTTTTGTTCGTTACATAAAACACATTCATTAAACTTATTCTTTAAGAAATCAAACGATCTCTAAAAGAAAATTAAAATTTGATGAATCCAGTGTTGAAATTGAGAAAGCCATTCTTAATGCTCTTCCAGCCACGTTTTCATCATAAAAGTAATTTCATTAATAAAGATGTTTATAGTGCACAATTTTAATTGACAAAACTTTTCACTAATTTAATTTCGATATTTTAAATTACTACATTTACAGTTTTAAAGGAATTAGAAAAATTACTAATAATTTTTTTTATGGCTGGCTTCGGAGATTTTTTTTTCAAGCCAACATTTCATTCTTAGCAAATTAGTTTTTTTTTACGCTAGTAAATCAATTTTTACTTTTCCAGCATAAATCATATATCATTTTGTTTGTCTCTTTATTACGGACATTTTGAGATGAATATTTCAACTTTTCTTCAAGTTTTTCTTGATCTTCGAAAAATCACGAAGTCAGGTTTTCATTATCTAAATAATGCATTTTCAGCCAGCAGCTATCTTGGCTTGACTTTTTCACGTCATGTTCCAATAATTATAAAACAAAAATGTTACAACTGTTTCGAATTAAAATCTTTCTGAAATAACAACAAACGTTTATATTTTTAATGGATTTAACTTTGAACCAAGTACACAATATTTTTTTTTATCAATTTTTATCGCTTATCAATTTCTAATTAATTTAAAAAGAATTTAACTCTGAGCATTTAGACGAAATTCAAACCTTTAACGAGTCGCAAATCGCCCGAATATAATACGGCAGTTGGCGTCTGGGAGAAACGTGAAAAGGCTGTTTAGTTTTGTGTACTGAGTTTTTTTTTGAAAAAAAAGTGATAACTAATCTACCAACAAGATTCCTTTTTGTTTTTTGCGTTTTTTTTGTGCCAGTGCTTTTAAATATTTGTCGCGTACCGTACCTTAATATTTAAACCGAAGCTTAATTTTGGTAAGAAATTTTTATTTTTAATTTGCTCTTATTTTGCACGAATAATATCAACAAGTGCACGCGCTTCTTTAGATCCTACAAAAAATAAAAGGAGAAAATATATATATCTATATATAATATTAATATATATATTCTATATATATATATAATATATATATATAATATATATAAATATATATATATATATATATATATATATATATATATATATATATATATATATATATATATATATATATATATATATATATATATATATATATATATAAATTTAGGCCCTTATACTGGTTACTTTATAAAAAATCTTATCACTTTACACAATTTTTATTCACTAAAATAAAAACTTAATAAACATTTTCTTACAATTAAACTTTATTTATTTTCAAACTTTTAAAATAGATAAATGTAACATTTTTTTTTCTAAATGTAATACTACGTTTCGCCTCTATGTCGGGAGGCCTCTTCAGGTGATGGATCTATCGAGAGCAAGAACAGAAGAATCAAAAAATTAGACTGACTATGAATTTTGGAGTTGGTTGGTTTCTGTTATTATTTTTTTTGTAGAAATACGTGTCTTTCATTAAACTGATTTGTATCGGGTCCATCTTCGCTTCGCCCTGTTGTTTGTTATAATTATTCCAATTTCTAATGCAGAATGATTCAATTTGCTTTCTTAAACTAATATCTGAAGTGTTGAAAATTTGATTTGCATTATTTATATTGATGGAATGGTTATAGTTGGTTCTATGAGAAGTAAGAGCAGAGTTTAAGTTTCCGGACCCAAGATCATGTTTATGTTGCTTTATCCGTCTTGTAAAATCGTTTGTTTCGCCGAAATATGCCAGGTTGCAGTCTCTGCATGGTATGCGGTATACGCATTCAATGAGGTCGGGGCTTTTAACTTTTGGGGGAGGAAAACTTTTTTTTAGCGGGAAGGTGTTAGATTGAGGTGATAATGGATGTTTTTTGAAGGAGATTTTTTATCTGTCCGTGGGAATTGCGGGAACAGGCCAAGAGTGGGTATCTGGGTAGGTAGTGGGGGCGGTTTTTGAATTGTTGTTTGTATTGTAGAATTTGTGATTGGCCTTTCTTAGAGCTGAGACTGAGAGCTGGGATTTGGCATCAAAAAAATTAATCATATTAATCCCTCTTTACATAGATTAGTCAGTTTTGATGTCAAATCCCTATTCACCTCTGTCCAGTCCTCATCACCTATCCGCTACTGGACACGTTACATTGCCCCGAAAAAATTATCTTACTATCCTTCTCGACTTTTCTAAAACAATTTATACTCCTTTCTCTAGAAAGCAACTTTTTTTCTATCTTC
>JABUQX010121404.1:17500-19801 GCA_015478945.1 Trachelipus rathkii
CTCATTTTAATATCTCTAAATAATATACACCATATATATATATATATATATAATAAGATAAATATATCATATATATATATAATATATATATATATATATATATATATATATATATATATATATATATATATATATATATATATATATATATATATATATATAATAAATCTTACGTTTTTCTCTAGCTATTAAAATTTTAAGTTAAATTTTGAAATTTAACAGGACGTATCGCCGTATAAAAATTGCTTACCACTGGAAGGCCAAAGCTTCTTGCCAAGACTCTTTATGTCAAAGAGTGTTCCTTTAAATATGTCAAGAAGACGCCTTTCACATTTATTTATATCTATATATGTATAACATATATATATATATATATATATATATATATATATATATATATATCTTATATATATATATATATATATTGTCTAATTATTTATATTTCTCTAAATGCGTTCTATTTATATTGCAGAATCTGAAATATAATTAAATATTATTTCAAATAGATTTTTCTTTCATTTCTTTTACTCCACACATACTCGCAAATATATGAATCAATCATCTTTATATTCATTCCTTTTTGTTTTTTAGTTTTATATTTAAAAACACTCCACGTACTTTCCACCGTCATGTTTTGTTCACCAATGCATATTGGATTAATTAGAACAAATCTAGAAATAAATTCAATTTTATTTTTAGCAAAATTGAACTTTCATAATCTAATGCAATATATTCTATTATCATAATCTAACCTGTATAGACACCCACCTATACAATTTAACCCTAACCTAACTGCTTAACCTAACCTAACTAACCTAACAAAACCTAACCTAACCTAACCTAACTTCTTCCAACTAACTATTCCTAACCTAACCTAACAACCTAACCTAACAACCTAACCCTAACCTAACTTCTTCAACTAACCTAACATTTATTTAACACAACTAAACTAACCTAACAACCTAACCTAACCTAACCTAACCTGACTTAATCATAACGTTACATAACGTAACCTAATCTAAGGTAATCAAATTTCAAATTAAAAATAATGATTTATGTTACCTCCCGCAAGTAGTTACCGAATTTAACACACACTGGTTGACAAATATTTAATTCCTCTTTGTTTTAATGTAATGTAATTAAATACCATAAGAAACATAAAGAACAATAATTAAAATATTGAAGAACAATCTTGAACATTTTTTTTAGCACCAATACAGTTAATAATTAAATAAAATTGTTTAAAAAAAAACTTAAAATATAAATAAAAATTAAAAAAAAAAAATTCTAAATTTATCAGGCTTCACCAATACTGCAGTATTGAATAACTAATTTTCTCTTTAATTTGAATTAAATTACTTTTTTCATTATTAACAAACTTTCACCAAGAACGTAAGAGAAAAAATTAACTTATTGTATATATATATATATATATATGTATACCACTAATATATATTTCTATATATGTACATACATATATATATATATATATATATAATAACTAATATATATATATATATATATTATCAGTTTGGGCCTTTCTAAGTGAAATATGGATCTACTCAAAATGATTTGAGTATTGGAAGGGTTCAGTATCATTTTTAAACAAAATTCAAAATTAAAATTCAATTCAATATCTAAAAAGACTTATATATTTTTTTGTGCTTCTGGTGATTGTTTTAATTCATTTTATTTATTTTTAAGTTTTATTTCAATGAGATCTTTGTATTGTGTAAATAAGTGTTGTATATGTATATATATATATATATATATATATCTCTATATATATATATGTATAACTATATACCTCACAAAACCATATTATATATATATATATGTAATAACATATATTTATATATATATATATATATATATACATATATACCTCTTTTTATATATCTTTATATATATATATATATATACATATATATATATATATATATATATCATATACATATATTATATATATATATATATCTCTTTCTCTCAGATGGTCAGATTTTTTAATGCTCACAGTATGTAACTAGAGACCGGCAGCTCCTACAGTATGTTGAATAAACAAAATCTAGATAAGTTAATTTTTTTTTTTTTTAATGCAATTTTTTTTTTTTTTTTTTTTGCTGAATACACAAGATAGGCAGATGGCGGAGTCGAGGTCTCTCGGCCTCTAGGTGGACGACGAGGGGGACTTATCCCCCTCCGGGGATGGTCTCCGGAACCCCAGCTCTTTGGGTCTTTGCTTCTCAGTGGGGTTCCTCGACCATCCCCCTCAGGTGTAAATCCCCCCCTCTGTTGTCGCTC
>JABUQX010121406.1:0-39351 GCA_015478945.1 Trachelipus rathkii
GCACTCATTGGCACTCACTTGGCACTCATTGGCACTCATTGGCACTCACTTGGCACTCACCTGGCACTCACCTGGCAATCATCTAATACTCATAGAACACTAATAGAACATCCCTAGGTACTTCTTACGGTGATGACCATCAAAGCCATCAAGTTATCGTGGGTCAAAATTGACCTGGGTCTCGGCAATCAAGACCGAAATATCATCATGGTCAAACAAGGTTAAGCATAAAAGGGCCTTAAGTCCTAAGGAAGGACAAAATTACGTGGGTTCAAAATTGAACCATGGACTAACCATGTTGACAAGTGTGGTTGTACGTGTCTAGGGTATAAAATGTTAAGTTGTCCATAGTGGAAATGTGTGTAAAGTGTCATAAGTGAATGTTGTGTAATAAGTGTAGTGTGTGTGTGTGGTGTGTGTGTGTGTGTGTGTGTGTGTGTTTGTGTGTGTGTGTGTGTGTGTGTGTGTGTGTGTGTGTGTGTGTGTGTGTGTGGTGTGTGTGTGTGTGTATGTGTTCAAGTTAGGAACGTTCCCTACATAGTCAGTTAGGAACGAAATTGGTGACGGGTGGGCCACGATGGGCAAAATTGCGTGGGCAAATTGAACCCATGGTATAATGGCAGGTCAGGCTATATCATGTCAAACAGGTTTAAGAAATCAAAAAAGGCTAAGCCTAAACGGCAGGACAATAAATTACGTGGGTCAAAATTGACCCATGGTATCTGTCAGTTTGGAGCAAAGGGGAAGGACAAAAAAGGTTAAGACTCAATAGGGCTAAGCCCCTAAATGAAGAATAAAATTACGATGGCAAAAATGACCATAGTCGAAAAAAATAGGGGGGTAACATGGGGGGCAATACGTACACGGTTCTTACGCCACCGTTTGCGCAATCTTCTTGAAGGGTTTGCAAAATTAGGGATTGCCAAAAAATTTTGGGTTCTCTAAAAAATTTGGGTTCTCAAAAATTAGGGTTGCCAAAAAATTAGGGTTCAAAAATAAATTCTCAAAATTGGGTTCTCAAAAATAGGGTTCAAAAGGTCAACGACAAAAGGGTAAGCCAAAAAAGGATTAAGGCCAAAAGAGGTAATAGCCCAAAAGGTAAGGCCAAATTTGCCTTGCCAAAGGTCAAGGCCAAAGAGGTCGCGGTCAAAAAGGTCAGGGCAAAAAGGTTTGGAGATAAGGTCAAGGACAAAAAAGGTCAAGGCAAAAGGTCAAGGTCAGGTAAAAAATTGGCCTCAAAACGGTTTGACCAAATTTTAGGTGGGGTAAAAGAAGGCTAGCGGTAAAAAGGACAGGTTGCGGTAAAAAGGTTCATTCATTTAGCTCAAAAAACAATGAAACTAAACACTTTCAGGAAAACTTTTATTTCGGAAGCTAAAATGGTAATTTCTTTTTAACAGAATGTGTAATCTTCCTCCAAATGGTGGTTATATTCGACGGAGATTATTACAATGTTTTCAGTTACGTCAATGCATTGTTTAGTAGTTTTCAGTCCACTTACTTTGGGCTTTTGGTATATAAGTAGGCAACAGGCTATATATAATATATATATATATTATATATTATAATTTAAAATTTAAATGTACATGTGTCCTATACTTATATAGATTTTCGTATATATTGTAGAATATATACAATATAAATGTATATATAATGTGGTGTGTGTGTGTATTGTTGTGTGTGTGGGTGTGGTTCATTAGTAGAGACCAGAGGGGGCTTCACCCCCCGTTTTACATAAATAATCACAGGGTATATTCTATATATAAAAAAAATATAAAGCATAAAAAACAACGTAGCAGTCTCTATAGGAAACGGTCCAAACTCTCAAAGTTGTTGGAAACTCCGATAGACTTTTATTTTTATGATCCATCCAGACTTAGGTCCAGTTCAGGCCCTTCTAGTTGAGGTTTATGTATGTTTTGTTAAGTTACACAGAAAAAATCTATGCATACTTGAACAAATTTATATAACTGAACTAGGATGCCACAAACGAGCACGAAAATCACTAATTTTTTTATAAAGCTTAGAAGAAAAATTTTTAATTGAGAGGCTGCATATATTTTTATCCTAAAGACTTAAATCATATTGTTTTTTTTTATGCTTAATTATATTTATTAAATTATTTAGGGTATATCCTGTGATTTTTTTTCTTTATAAGAAAATCCTATGGGAGTTTTAAACACTTTGAGAGGCTGTAACTTTTTTCCTAAAGAGACCGCATTTTGTTTTGTTCTTTTATTGTTCCAATATTATTTTTTTTAGAGTAGTATATCCTGTGATTTTTATAAAATCTGGAATGATGCCCCTCTTGCGCACTAGTACCGATTATAATATATATTATATATATTATAATATATATAATCATATATATATAATATATATATAATATATATATATTATAATCTTAATATTATATATATATATATATATATATATATATATTATATTAATATATATTATATTTATTATATTATATATTATATACAGTATATATATATAATATATATATTATATTTCTTATATATATATTATATATATATATATCATATTATATATATATATATAATATAATATATATATTAATAATTATATATATATTATATATATATATATATATAATATAATATATATATATATATAACAAAGAGAAAAACATATATTAGTTCAATGTCCTTTTTAAATAACTGCTTCTTTTTCAATTTAAAAATATCCCTAAAAGAAATAATAAAACAAAATATATTTATGATATAAGCCTCAGGAAAAAATATTTTTCTGTATTTTATATGGCTTAGTTCCGTTTCTTCTTCTTCTTCTTCTTCTTCTTCTTTTTTTTTTCTTCTTCCTCTCTTTCTCCTTCTTTTTTCCTTCTTTTTTCCTTCTTTTTCTACTCTTTTTCTTTTCTTTTTCTTCCAATGAGTGAATAACGTAGGAAATTAAATCATATCCCATGTAAAGAAGCGACGAAGCCTTTTATATTTATATCCTGAACTGTTTCTTCATGAACCATAAAATGAAACAAAATCGCCAATTCAGATACCAATAAATTTAATAATAAGAAAAATGGTTTCCTTTGTTTTCATTTGAAGGTCGCGGTATGGCTTCTTTTCAATTACTCTTGCGCTGAAAGTTATCCAACCAGTCTGTTAGAATTTTTTTTTATCCTTGTAAATTATCGAGTTTCAGTTTAATGGAGAAAGTTAATAAAAATTTCGAAACAGTTTTCAACAATATTTCAGGCTTCTTTATTGGAGAAGAATATTATTATTAGAATTGTCTGTTTTTAAAATTAGATGTTCTTTCTTTTGCTTTTCTGATATTAAAGTCTATTTCCACACATCCCATTTTATTATTGTAAATATATTTATTTATATTTCAGGTACCTAATGTGGCTTGCCGTTGCCAATCTTTTGGTCTGCATCATTTTGCTGCCTTTCACACTCCATTCCCATCATACGCCAGTTCGATATTTGGCCGCCTTGTATTTAGCTCATCTGGAGGTTATTATTATTATTATTATTATTATTATTATTATTATTATTATTATTATTATTATTATTATTATTATTATTATTATTATTATTATTATTATTATTATTATTATTATTATTATTATTATTATTATTATTATTATTGAGTATAAAAAAGCTTTATTTTTATTAGGAATACCTTTATACCAATTGTTTTGAGTTTATAATTTTATTTTCTTCCTTAGATGCCTTTCGGAAACGCTTTGATAGCCTCAAGTGTCTACATCGTAGTAGGTCTGAGTATCGACAGATTCGTTGCCGTTTGCCATCCACGCAAATATCGTAATTTGCACAGTCATCGTGTCGCATCAGTACGAATTGCTTTTTCTTTCATTATTGGCTTTTTCATTTACATTCCAATGGCTCTGGGTAAAAAAGTTGTAAGGGCGGAGGGTTCTGAAGATCACTTTTTACCAAAAGAAAATTTTACAGTTACGAATACAAAATGGTGGATTGTTTATAAATGTTTTCTTGAAATATGTGCTAGATTTGCTCCTGCTTTTCTTCTTGCTTTCTTGAATATATGGATAATTATAGAATTTAAAAAGGTAAGTAGACGTAGAAGAAATTTAAAGCACAGTTCTATAGAGATATCCGGAGCACCTTCGCAATCTATGGTAGATGTAAGTCAAAGCGGAACTACACTGCATCCTCCGAAAGAAGAAATGTCTCACATATTAGATCAACTAAGAGAAACCAGAAACTATAATGGCCAAAATCATCTCCAAGTTCAAATCAGTAACATTGAAAGCAACTGTTTAGGTACAAAAGGACAAACGTCCACTTCAGGCTCATCTAGTCAAGAAAACTACTCGAGCGACTCTCGGGAAAACGACGAAAGGGACGAAATTGAAATGAACAAATTGTTATCGAAAGAAGAAACTGAACAGCAAGCCAATGGAAATTGTTTCAAAACAACTTCTTTTTCCGTAACAACTATTTCAAACTCTTCATATCATTCCTTGAATAACTTAGAAACATTATCCGGGGATGAAAAACAGACACACATGAACAATGGAGATACCAAGATTAACGAAAACGATAAAGACGAAACCAAATTGGAGACTCGATCTTACATCTTTTCACCATCGGAATTGGAAAAACATCAAAATCCTCGAGAACCTTACCACCAATCAAACCACCAATCAAACCACCAATCAAACCATCAATCAAAAGAAGATTCTCAGGTTCAGGAGATCGAAATAGCTCATATTACAATTAAAAGTGAGTAGGTTTGTATGTATGTTTGCATACATTATGTATGTATTTGAAAGATAATTGCTAATTAAATAAATATCAGAAAATATTATTTTTATTATTATTATTATTATTATTATTATTATTATTATTATTATTATTATTATTATTATTATTATTATTATTATTATTATTATTATTATTATTATTATTATTATTTTAATTTTTTTTAATAAAAAGCTCACACCTCACGGTCATAGCCCTATTCTAGGTACAAAAATTATTATTATTATTATTATTATTATATTATTATTATTATTATTATTATTATTATTATTATTATTATTATTATTATTATTATTATTATTATTATTATTATTATTATTATTATTATTATATATTATTATTATTATTTAGTAGTATTATATTATTATTATAATTATTATATAATTATATTATATTATATATTATGCATAGTTATTATTATTATATTATTATTATTATTATTTAATTAATATGATTATTTTATATTATTATTATTATTATTATATTATTATATAATATTCATTTATGTCATGTTATTATTATTATTATATTATTGTTAGTATATTATTATTATTATATTTAATTATTTATTTTTAATTATTATTTATTATTATTATTACTATTATTATATTATATTATTATTATATTATTATTATATTATTATTATTATTATTATTATATTATATGATTATTATTATTTATTATTATATTATATTATATTATTATTATTATTATTATTATTATTATTATTAAGTTCCATGATACCAAATAATAAACTAAGATTCAATTTCATTATTCAACATATTATTCCACGTGCTGACTAAATAAGTGATAATTCCTACTTTGGATTGATATATTATTATAATATAATAATAAATAATAATAATAATATAATAATAATTAATAATAAATAATTAAGAATATTAAAAATATAAATAATAAAATAATAATAATAATAATAATAATAATAATAAAATAATAATAAATAATAATAAAATAATAATATAATAATTATAACTTCCGCTGTAACCTAGTATTATATCTTTGGAATTATTATATATATATATATATGATATATATATATATATATATATATTAATATATATCTATATATATATAGTATATATATATAATATATATATAATATATATATATAATGTATATATTATATTATCATATAATATATATTATATATATATATATGGTAAAAGTTACTGAACGCCCACACGGAACGGAAGTCGGATCAAAAATAAAAAATTTTCACAATCAGCTCTATGAAACATAAATAGATGTTTTAGGGCGATAATTGAAATTTTTTTTTCCTAAACCTAACCAACCGAACCTAAACCTAACCTAACCTAACCTAACCAACCTAACCAAACTTATATACTTATCCTAACCTAATCTAGACCTACCTAATTGCGCCCCTAGAACATAGAAAAAAAAAAATAATTCATTTCGCCCCTAGAACATCATTTATGTATCATAGGAAGCTACCTGTGAAAATTTTTTTTGATCCGACCTCCTGTTCTGTGATTATTTAAAGTATTTTCATAATATATAATATATATATTATATAATATATATTATATATATAATATTATAATAATATATATAAATATATATATTATATAATATATATAAATATATATATATATATATTATAATTATAATATATATATATATATATATAGGTTCTAGAAACCCTGGTAAGATGAGCAGGAAAGCAATGAGCGCAAGACGTTTAGACATGGAACGTCGATTAATACTTCTCCTCGTAGTGATCATCATCGCCTTCTTCATCACAAACATTCCGACCGCCATTTTGTCACTCACCAACACAGAGAACAAAAGAACCTTTCTTCCTTATCAGATCTTCAGAGCAATCGCCAATAATCTGGAGTTTCTAAATTTCGGTTTAAATTTCTTGTTGTACTTTTTATTCAGTCAAGATATAAGAAAAACTTTTATGACTCTTTTAAGAAAAACTTTTAGAAAGGTATCTAAAAGATTTTTTAACTCGAGTTCTACCTCGAAGATACCTAACAAAATGTAAAGAGGTTTTAATTCCTTATAACTAAATGGACTTTAATTCCTTATAATTTATATGGAATTTGATCCAAATTGGATTACTGTGTAACTCCGTTACAAAATGTTGTAAATGTTAAAATTATGAAACTTGGAGTATGATTTACTTAATTATTATTAAGTTTTATGTTAAATTAATTATTAATAATTAAAAATAGATTTAACTTAAAATAATAACACTCATTTTTTATTTATCATTCTATATATATATATATATATATATATATATATATATATATATATTAATATATATATATATATATATATATTAGTAATATATATATAGATATTATGATATGATATATATATATATATAATATATAATATATAATATACCGGTATATATAATTATATAATATTTATATATATATATATTATATAATAATATATATATATATATATATAGTATATATAATATATATTATAATATAATATATATATATATATATATATATATATATATTTATATATATATAATATATATATATATTTATATATATATATATATATATATATATTATTACTATTTTATATATATATATATTTAGTGTATTATAAAATTAATATATATAATATATATATATAAATTATAATAATATAATATATATATATTTTTTATTATATACTATATAAATCTTATATATAATATCATATATATATTTATATATTGTAAAATTAATTATTGCATTTAACTTTGTGTTTCAATTAATGTTATATATTGAATTAACATAAGTCACTTTTATATATATATATATATATATATATATAGATATATATATATATTAGATATATATATATATTATTATATATAATAATATATAATATACATATTTCATTATACATAGAATTATCATAAGTCACTTTTATATACTATATAAATATTGATATATCTATAATATATTTATCAATATATAGAAATTTATCTAAATAATAATATATAAATATTCATATATATATATATATATATATATATGATATATATATGTACAATTTCATTTCAGTACTTAATTTTTAGAGAAGCAGGGGTCCACAAAAAAAAAATGTTCAATACCAGGTTTTGATATAGGTTTTTTTATTTTATAATGTTTGGTATCGGTAGTATTTTTACCAATACCGATATCAACATATACCGATATCGAGTACTAATGCCTTATTAATTTTTCATATCGCAGACAATGATGAAAATAAATTAAATTATTACATAGGTTTGAAATGTTAAGGAAGGTTTGACTAAACAAGAAAATATTGAAACAATGTTAATTAGACTTAAATTATATTTAATATTGGGGCTAAATAAAAAAAGTGTACAGCTTTATTAATTACCATGTTTCTAAGAGTAGCTTATTTATTACCATAAACTATTAAACATTGTCAAATATAAATTTCTACTATAGTTGTTAGTGATTCTGTCAAATTTATATAGTTTAGTTATTCCTGGTTCATTAAAAAAAGGTAAATTTATATATTTTTTATAAAGTTCATCAGTCTTTACTTTTATACTAGAAATTTCTTCTTAATATTACAGTACTTACAGTTCTTAATATTACATACAGGTTGTAGCAATTTTTTATGCTTCTAAATATCTTTCAAAACTCTTCTCATAAATATTCTTAAAACTATATAACAAAAAAATCGTGTAATACTAAAGACTTGTCATGCTCGTTATTGTTGTTGTGCCTTTGTGGGAGAAATACGATTACTAGATAACTCTTGCATTACTTGTATAACTTATAAATAATGAAGTTTATGTACTATATTAACTTTCCTCGAAAACTGTGATATTTAATATTATTTTTACATTTTTGGTTAAATTTTATTTTACACATATAAAATTTAGTTCTTTTTTTATTATAGTTTGCATGTAGTTGTTACTGACAGTCGTAGTCCAGGGTAGACTGCTCACCATTTACTTCAACTTTTTCGGTTTACTTGGGCTATTTGTATTTTCATTTTAATTAATATATCCCACTGATTTATTTCAGTTCGGTTTTATAGATAATATAATTTATATATGGTATCAAATAAAGTATGTTAAATATATATATAATATATAATATATATATTATTATAATATTATATAAAGATATAATAATAGATATATAATATAATATATATATATATTATATATATATATATATATATATATATTAATAATATATAATATATTATAATTTATAGTTTGATGGCACCAGTTCTCGTGCTTTAAAGCCTGGGTTAAAGTATTTAATAACATTATATAATTTATGATAAAACAAGTTATGTTTAATTTACTTATTTTTATTGTTGTTAAAAGAAACTTATATACTTGAAGAAGTTTATGAAAATTTTGAAATATTGAAATTTATAATATTTTTAAAACTATGAATCCAATATGAATGGTGCTGGGTTGAGTAGGAAAATGAGAGTGTTAAACATTCTAATGGTTGTCTGGATACGCTTTGAGGAAACTATCGCGATCTTTATAATATTTCGTAATAATTAATTCTTTGAGAGTTATTGTGCAAATTAACGTAAATTTTATATTAATAGTGTAAGCTAAAAGAAAGAAATGTGAATATATTTTCCACCCCAAAAAAGATTTTGACTTACTGTAGTGATTCACTTAAGGATAGTTAAATTGAGGTTGGGGATAAAAAAACGTTCTCTAGCTGGATTACAGAGACTTCAGACTAAGAGGAGAAGACTGTTTGAAATAGTAAAAGAAACTAGGATTATAATAGTAGTCAGCACTTGGTTTCATAGTTAGTCTTGACTGTCTTCTTGTAGTTATGAGGGGGGAGGGGAGAAAGGAGGGAATTATTATTTGACGACTTCAGATACATGAAATGGGATTTTCTGCAAAAATGAGGAAAAGAAAATGAGGGCATATTATTCAGATGTTATGGTGGGTGATGTGCGGATAATATAAATGAAGATTTTTTATTTTATTTTTAGGTTTATCGTGATTGATTGTGAAGATATGGATGGCATGAGAGAGAACAGGGTATTACCTTTTACCTTTGATTTTTAAAATAAGGTCACGGTAGGGAATTAAAGGAACGACATAGAACAGGGCATGTTTCCTGTGGAAAAATGACCTTTGAGTTTTAAAATAGGGTCAAAATACGGGATTAAAGGAACTGGACATATAGCAGGGCATGTCTCTTGGGGAAAATGACATTTGGTTTTAAAATAAGGTCACGACATGGAATTAAAGGAACTGACTTGGAAGTGTTTAGCGATTTTTGCAGCATGGAGGTATTCCTACGATACGTGCATAGCCAGAAAGCTGTAGGAGCGATGTTCAAAGACATGAGATGAGAAATGTAACTGTTGCCGCATACGCGAATTTTAAAAACTATAAACAAGTTCGGAATTAAGAGGCAGTAATGTATCAATAAATCTAATATTATAAATTTTGTATACAATGGTAGAAGTTACTATAGTATAAGGAAAAGGTATAAAGTTATGCATAGGTATGGATAAATGGGGTGTGGTTTCCAGACTCCACTGGAAAGATTTGCCCTATAAATAGCGCATCCTTTATTTGTACCAAACATTGTTAAGGGTGGGATTGAAAATATAAATTTGCTATTTACGAACGGTCAAACTGGGAACGTTCCAATGGGCAGATGTGTTTAGAAGTAGAATTCACGCGATCATAAATATGTTATTAAAAAATACGTAAAATTGAGTCTTTAAAAATAAGATTTTCAAAGTTCAAAATTAATTAGGTGGAAGTGATATAAATAGAAAAATAAGATAAATACAATTGGAAATACAGGTCTTTACAATATTCATATCTACTTAATATAAGAAGATAAAATATTTTTAAATGAAAATTAGTTTGTCACTTTTTATTTATTACAGTAGAAGTAGAAAATTACGAATAACCATACTTTTTTCTCTTAAAATATCAATTTTCATCATCTGTGATAAGGGAAGGAATGGAGAGAGAGGGAGAAGTTTTTTATGCAGGGGAGGCAGTTAAGTTACAGGCCTGTGCAGGGGCAGCAGTTAAGTTACAGTCCTGTCCAGGGGCAGCAGTTAAGTTACGGGCCTTGTGGAAGTGTTGCATTTTATGTTTAAAAATATTTGGTTTGTGCAGAGGTATGAATTTAATGTTATTTCAAAGTTTAATTCCTTATATAGGTCGATATATTTAAATCAATTTGTACTTGTCCCATTGTACAAAATTAGAGCATTTTATAAAAGACATGTCAGTCATAAATTAGATGTAATAAAATGAACATGATCAAGATAGCATATAGTGATAAGAGAGTAGCAATGGTTATAATAGAAGTTCTTAACCTCTTGCTATTGATTGAAGTAAGTACATTAGATGGTGATGATAGGGTTGGTTCATTACTTATTGACTGTTTATTCAATAAATTTTAATTATTTTGTTAATGAAGCCTCACGATTTTCTGCCTTATTAGATTTAAAATTGATTAATGAATAAGCATTGGTTGGTATTGCTAGAATTGAGGAAAATTTGGGAAATTGTGATCATAATATAATTAATTTCACTGATTTAAATGACAAATATGAACGAACATTAGTAGACAGTAAAGTACAGATTTTAGATTTGAAAGGTTTTAACCATGATAAATTTCGATATTAATTAGTTGAAGATATTTCTGTAATAAGAAATTGAAATCTCAAGACTATTTCAAATGTGGAAGATTTTAGGTTAGCTTTAGAATCTATTCTTTTGTAATGGTGATTCAGGGTAAAAGTTTTTAGGGACGAAAGAAAATTTGTACAGTAGAGAAATTAAAGAGAAAATCAAACACTTTTATTAAAAAATTTAGTGGAAATAACAGAGAAAATTAAGTTAAATCCTTATAGGAGAATTAGGAATGATCTCAATCTGTTTTGAAGATTTTTTCTTTAAAAAGTTTAACAAAACGTAAAAATCCATCCGTTTAAATGAAGGTGTAAGTTTTGGTTATTATTTTTACATACTTTTCTTCATTATTTGTAAAAGGAAATGACATTTCCCAACTTGGGAATGGTTTCAGACAACCTTTTATCCTTTCAAATTGAGATTGATGAATTTAAGAATATACTTGGTAATTTTGATTGTAATTAATTTGCATGTCTTTATGGAATAATATGGTAGAAATCTAACAGAAGGTAGTTTAGAAATTCAAATGTTTCACATTTTCTTATTTACCTGATCTCTTACTAAATTGTGAGCTAACTGAGAACTAGAAGGTAACATATATATTTTAGCAAGTAATGTTCAGCAGGGTAATGCAATTTTCTATTCTTAAACTATATATATAATTTGGAAAATGGAATAATATGTTGAGTTTCTAAACAGGTTAATGGCACTAAGCTAGTCACTTCTGTAAAAAATATTTATCGAGAGATATATATAAAAGTTCAAAATGTCACACTTATACTTTATAAACTTTTTGGGCTGAAAAGAGACAAATAAATTTCAGTAGGAAATTGTGCATGATTCTTCGTATGAGTAACACAATAAAAATGTTAATTATTTAAACAAGAACGTCTTCAGCGTGTTGACAAAGAAAACGACCTTGGTGCAGTTATGAGTAAGAATTTGAAGCTGCCAGTCTTAAGAAGCTAGGAATAGAGCCATTAAAATAACTGGAATTATAACAGTAATATTGATTGTAAAAGCAAAGATGTAATAAGCAAATTCCGCAATTGTTATGTTAGTTCATCAACTGAAATAAAAGAGTTTAGCAATTCAAGTCTGAACCCTCTATTTAAAAAAAAGACATGGATATAATAGAGGCAGTTCACAACAGAGCTATTTGAATGGTCTATGTGTTTTGAAAACAAGAGTTATGAGGTGAGACTGAAGAGATTAGGTATATTTTTATTGGAATGAAATTTCTTAAAGGGTGAATCAGGATTATAATAATTTTCATGTCTTTACAATGTAGAGAAGAGTTAGTTCTTCATTCTAGACTACGACAGGAAAGCTAGAAACCAAGATAAAATGATCAAACATGATCCTGAAAATAATAATGATATGCATAATACAGATTTACTAAATTTGATCAGCTTGTCAGAATGTGAAGGTTGTGAGTGGATACAAGTTACAGATATTTATATTAGAGATTTCGTGAACATCCTTGAAAATATAAAGATCCATATTAACATCTGAGTAGATGTTAAATAAGAGATCCATATCAGCATATGCGAAACAACTGAGAATTTAACGATTTTACTTCTCCTATTTTGGGATGATGTAGTCTATAGTTAAAGTTTCATGGGACGGGGATAAAGAGTTTCTTTTAATGCCAGGCACTGACCTTGCATCAATATTTTTAAATCCTTGTTCTTTTTAATGAGGCGTTACCTGTGAGTATGTGGGAAGAGCCGAACGATACATTGTTTAGATGGTAAAGCTAAAAAAAAAATCCATGAACTAATATGTAAGTAAGGCTTTGATAGTAATTTAGAATCGAGTGTTAAATTTACGTAGTGGGAAAAAGTGCTGAGAGAAAAATCAAACTTTAAGTTGCGCCTTCACCATTATGAAATTTCGCATTGTCATTTTCCGTTCTTTTTTCGCATCACGCTGCTGCTATAGTTGTGCGTTTTCATGGCGCATGGAAACTCCCCATGGCAGATCTTTCTCCCCATCTAAATATATAGCCGTCTGAGGTGTATATTGGCCAAAAGTGGGAATATAGTGATACATAAAGGAATTCATTAATAATTTCATAACACACATTTGGTCCCAGTTGGAATGGGTATAAAATGATAAGGTCAAGCAATATATATACAACCACCATCATATATTAAGCTATATATTAATTTACGTATATATAATATATATATATATATCCGAAATATATTTTATAATATATATATGTTTTATATATATATCTATACTCTATATTATACAGGTTATATATATATATATATTATATAATAGGAAGCAAAGTACGACGGTTGGACAAATTTTATTTGGCCAAGGGTGGTTAGTTAAAATGTCCATTCTTCTTAAAGGTATTAAAAAAAAGCGTTTATACTTGAGGGTCCCTATTTTCTTTAGCTCAAGATTAGCTACTCATATAGACATTTTTAGGTAGTAGCAGTGAAGCAGGTGGAGATTACCTATGGTTCTTTTTCACATTACCCAAACGAGAACATATAGTCTTAATATAGCTTATATATATATATATTACTTGATGTATATATGTTATTATATGAATAATGATATATAGTATATTATAATATATATATATAGTTGTATAATATATATATATTTGTATTGCGTATGAGAGAAGAGAGGAGAGAGGAGAGAGAGAGATGAGAGTTCGAGAGAGGAGAGAGAGAGAAGGAGAGGAGGTGATGAGAGAGAGATAGATTGTGATATAGATTGATGACGAGATTTTTTTTGGGGGGGGGAGGGTTAATTATTTTACTATTGCTATTTCTGAATTTGTTAAAATTACAAATATTGGTGAAATCTGTAGAATAATGTAGAATATACAGTATTTGTACTTGGATATCATTTTGTTTCGAAAAATTAGATTTTACTTCTCTCTAAAAAATCTGGTTAAAAATATGTGGTTGCAATGAGATCAATTGTTTAAACTTAAAATTTGTTAAAAAAAACTGTTATAAAAAGAATCATAACAAAGTCAGTGTCGTTCTAACGGACTTGCATTTTTGCAGTTTATTAATACTTTAATCCAGTATCGAGTAGCCAAAATTTTAAGAAATTGTTCTCTGCTTTGTCATAATAGTTAGTTACTGGTTCGCTTGCCTGCTTAATTAAGCAACAAAAGAGTTAACTGCCGGTTCGATTTTCTGTATAAACCGTCAAAGAACCGGCTTCAGCTCACTACTGCTTTAATCCCATAATCAAATTCAAAACTCCGATTACCCTCAAGACGACCATTATTTGAACTGCTGCTTTTAAATATCAAATTTTAAAGTGAATCTGTGATGATTATATATTATATACGTATTCAATACTTTTAAAAAAAGACTTACGATTACATTAGCTTATTACACAAAGAATAAATATAAATATGTAAAACTATAATAAACATTTAATCATTGATCAAATAAACCCAACCATTTATTCATCAAGTTTAAAACGTAATTGTAAAGTCCGTAGAATAGACTCTAATCAAATCTAATTTAACGGAATAATTGACGTTATAGTTTATGTACAGTATTAATTTAAACACACACACACCTACACACACACACCTACACACACATACACACATACACACACACACACACACACACACTCTCTCAAAGAAATGGAAATCAAAAACATTAAACAATAGAACATTAGTCTATAAAAGACAATACGAAACCATGATGGTCCTATCGAAGAGTGTCCAATCTTCGGATTTCAGTTAACCCTGTAGATTAATAATTGTTTTAATTTCCCACTCGGTCATCAATTGCTAAATAAGGCAATTATTTTTTTTCTATTATTTTTTCTTTATACTACAACACTAAAAGTATTTGTAGTCAAAGCGATAATAATGAACACGGAATTTGAAATAAAAATAATAACTCGTATTATTTTGCAATGCACTTTATTATTTAAATATCTGAAAAATAAAAAAACTCTTTACCTATATCAATCGAGCATTTTGGGGATGTTTATCTTGAAGTTAATTCTATATTCCATACAGGGATAATGTGAAAATAATATATATATATGAAATATTAAATAATATATATTAGATATATTATATTAATTAATAATATAGATTAGATATATGATATAAGTATATAGATATTAATTATGATAATAGATATATATATGAGATAATTATATATAATTATATAATATATTATATATTATATATATTAATAATATAGGTAATATAATATATATAATAGTAATATAATATTATTAATATATATATATTAATATTAATATATATGATTATTAATATATATATTAATTAGTAGTTCATAATAAACCAGGTTTAGCTTGAAAAAATAATAATAGGTATATTAAAATAATAAGGTATGTATGGTTTTTATTTTATATTTATTATATAGTGAAAGTAAAAAATTATAATAATGTTAATTTGCATGAAAAAGTAACTTTACGTTGTATGTGAAGCTCTAAAATATTTAGATATTGATAATCATGTAAGTAGAATTGATAATAGTAATTATTAACTGCGGATATTCCATTGATTGTACCGATAATATATAATTCTGTGGTTTTGTATAGTAGAGAATTAATTAATGTAGACGTAGTATGATATGTAGTGTTAGGGTATATTATATATATATAGATATGTATATTTTAGAGGACTGAATATTGATTATATATTATAGAAGTTATATATTATTATTATATATTATTATATCGATCATATTATATTATATATATAATATATAATATTATAGTTTATATTTGAGGGCAGAATTGGTTTTAATGCTTCCTCACACCAGTGATTTGTAACGAAGACCTTGGCGCTCCCGAACAGTGGCAAAAAATGCCTTGAATATGATCGTTGATCATGCGGAGATAGTTATATAGTGATGGTGCGTGAGTCTTATAGTCAATGTTTGCAGTGAGTGTCTGTTGGTTGTCTTGTGTTCTGCTGATATACGTATCGAAATATATATAACAAGAATATATGTTATACTATGGTTTCAAACCCATTAGGGGCTCGAGCCACGGGCGTTCAGAGGGGGGGGACGAGAGTCTCCAACTCTGCCCACTGGTCGGGCGCGACACCGTTGTACGCGATAGAAGTTTCTACCGAGATCTACCTCTTCCATCGTGTGCCGCTCGGCGTTCTACCATTTAAACTTGTTATTTTCCTTTAGTAAAGTTAATATCTCAAAGATAAGTGGTGGAGGAGTAAAATTTTATCGTTTGTTTAAACTTAAAAGGAATACTACAGAGCTTAGTGTGTTGTTGAATGGAACCGCAAAGATGGCAGGGAGTCGAGGTGGGTCTCTTCGGCCTTCTCACTTAGTACGACGTGGTGGGACTTCGTCCTCTCTCCCTTCTGGTCGCGCGTTAAACACCGTTTGTGTCTTTTACTGAAGTATCGCGCGCTACAAATGTGTGAAGCTGTGAAAAAATTTTGTTAATTGGCGGGCGGAAATGAAATAGAAAAGAGAAAAAAAAAAAAAAAAAGTGGTTAAGTTTCCCATGCCCTAAAGTTGGTCAGCGGTATTTACCATAAATAGTAAATGTCAGCGTATTTTACGTTAGACTGGCTTATGGCGGCTCTAAGTGTGCTAGGTACGTTATGCTCTGAGTGCGTAAGAAAAATTAATACTCTGTTACTGCTTTGTATCTTTGAGTGCTTGATGTATAAGAGAAGATGAGTTATTTATTATTATATCCTAGTAAGAATAAGTATTAGTTAAGAATTTATAGAGATTGAAGTTTGCTGAAAAGATTATGAATATACATGGATATTTTTTTGTAGGAGGATGGAGAGACCGTTGGATTAATACACAGTAGAAAATTAATACGACAGCAACTAGAGGTCATATAGTATCGTAGCTAGTAGATAGATCGAATAGAATGAGATATTAACCAAAATTCTAGACTCTTTAACCCTACCTCAACCATATGAAGTGAATCATAAAAACCTAACATAATAGAATTAAAGAGATATGAAGTATTGGAATATGTGATATTAACCAGTGGTATATAGAGAGTTAAAATGAAGAATAGTAAAATACATAGGGAGGGTCATAATGACCGACCGGGAAGCACAAAAATAAACAATAAAAAATATAATTATGTCTGAGGTAAGTCTATGTAGTAGAGGAGGGTAAGGCTGAAATGAGCGGAAATAAGCAGTTAGCAAGGTATAGTGACCTACATATCAGGGTACAGTAGCATATAGTATGAGGTGTCAGCTAACGGGTATAGGTTATACGGATAATCAGGCCGATATAATATAATGATAATATAATGATTATATATAGATAGATAATTAGATATATAGAGGGATCATGATAATCCGAAACAATATTTATTTCAGATATTAAGTGGATGGTTGCGAAGAGGTAGAGAGAGAAAAGAGAGATGACATTGTATATGATAATAGATATTAATAATGATGTAAGATAGATATTAAGGTTTTCGAATACCGAAACATAATATTGTGATATAAGTTACCAAAATAGATGATACTAAAACTGATACAAGTACAAAATAGATAGTAGTAATTATATATGGTACTGAATAATATTAATGTGATAGGATTTTACCTACCAGCGTGTAATGAAGTGGTGTTAGTTGGTTGAACTGTAGTATACGATTATATATTGATATCTGAAGAAATGAATAGTTAGTGAATAATCAATGCATTTATATGTAAATAAAGTTTAATAGAATAGTAAATAGTGAAAAAATGAGATAATAAATAAAAGTAGCGGAACTGAAATAAACTAGTGATCGTTTCTAACTGAATATATAAAAGAACCAATCTCACTGGGATATTATATAAAATAATGAATACTTAAAGTTTGAATGTTAAATTGGGAGGTTGAAAGTCAGGGACACTAGATAACAAATTCGTGTGTATATATTTATGAGGTATGAGGATAACCATGTAGGAAGTATAGAAGTACTCTCGGCAAAGAAAATTGTGCAGAAGGGCTGTGGCACTGTAAGTTGGTGTGCGAATTTAATTATTTCCAGTAAGTGTGGAAAAAACACGAAGAAGAAAGGTTAACGCAGTGCAAATGAAGGGGACAGTTAATGTTAGGAAAAAAGGGCGAAAAAGGTGTCGTGTGGGCCGGTGGCAAAGTACAGTGTAGCCCACGGGGTTCGATAGGTCGGAGACAGCCCACATTTACAGGAGAGCCGAACAAAACGGTGCGGTGTGAAGTAAAAAAATGAATAACAATAGAAAATAAAGATAATATAGAGAACAAGAAAAAAAAAAAAATAATAAACAATAAAAAAAAATGTGTATGGCAAGAGACAGACAAAAAGATCACGTATCACGACGCGAAAGAAGATACATCTTGGGTGGGCAATAGCCGAGAGGAGAGAGTTAGACCCAACCTACATTAAATGAAAGAGGAAAAAGAGAGCAATAAACATACAAACACTAGAAAAAAATGACACAAAAGAGACAAAAATAATGATGGAAAGAATAGATTTAAGGACCCTTTTACAGTCAGATAACATAATGAAGAAATGCGGAAGCCCACTAGGTGTAGACGGGCCTAAGTGGGAGGGGACGTGCCGCTCGATGGTTAATATAATAATTCGTGCGGAATTACGCATAGAGAAAGGGTGTGGCGTAGGTGTGTGTACGAAAGGGAAACCCCAAGGGGAGGACCCGCACCAGGAATCAACGTGGCTCTTCGGGTGCACGTAACTACATGTTTATTTGTGTAGATCTAGAGTTCCCCCCCACGAGTGTACGGCTTAACGCCTAACCTGTGTCCAGTTGGGGCCTCAAGTTTGTTGTAACGGACGCCTCTCTACGCCTTCCGAATGGTATGAAACGTGCCCCGCTCCCCGTCCCGACCCCGCACATGCCTTAAACCACAAAAAAAATAACAGCCCCAGCCGCCTAAAAAAAAAACCAAGTATAGGAGAGGATGAGAGGGTGACACCAACTAAAGGTACAGTGCCAAAAATACCCCTCACTAGAAATATGGGGGTGGTGGGGGTGTCTGCGATTCCAATAGAGAGTTTGAGGCAAACGTCTAATGAATACAATCCAATAAATGATGAAAATTAAACTATAGGAAGGTTTGAATAGCCTGAATCTACGCTCCTATAGCAGGGATAAGGTATTAATCTCGTAATATATGAATATAATAACTCCATAAAGATAACTATAACATATATATAAAATATATATAGATATATATATAATATATAGTATATATATATTCATATATATTAATAAAAAATATAATAATTAAAATATATATATATAATAGTATATATATATATATAATATATAATATATATATATATAGATGAAAATATAAGATATATATATATATATTATAATATTATATAATATATGTGATATGATATATATATTATATATTAATATATATGAGTATATATATATATATATATATTAAAATAAAAATTAAAAGAATATAATTAATTATATAATAAGTTTCTTATATGACACGTAAATATTGTGTAAGAAATTACAATTCACTAACTGAATTACATAGAAGATTAAAATGAATGATTTGACAATATATTATTGATTATATATAAGAAATAAATGTATTAAGCCGAGAATGTTTATATATGCATGTGAAAATGATTATAAAGATATTCAAGCGTATTCTCGCACGAAATATTTCAAAATGAAGACTAGTCGCCAAACTGACAAGACAAGATCGCACCCGCATCGGTCAAAGCAAAAAGAACTGAACAAAAGCAATAGGAAATAACCCTCTCAAGGCCTGATAGTGAACGTACTTATGCACACAGTAAAGTATTAAACTATTTAGTCCGTAATATTTCATGCGAGTGGTTTTCCAAAAAGAGTAAGAGAGGCATTTCACTGTATTCCTCAGTATTGGAGTGCGGACTAATTGACTGTATAGATACATATATTGTATATTATAAAACTATCCATTCATGATTTCTAAATTATTCACTTTACAATATCATACCTGTTTGATATAATTAGATAGGTCAGTTATAAGGTTCAAATGAATTAATTTCGAATTTTATTTGATATTGTGATCCATATTGCTTCAGATAATGATTACTTGAGACCAATATACATTTTTTGGAATTACGATATGACTAATCATTAAACAAAGGAGTACATTGTTTAGAAAGTACTTTATTCAGTAATGAAAAAAGTTTTAGATGTATTATAGGTTTCGAAAATTATCAAGAGCATTATATGTTAATAAAGCGTTACGTCTTTATCAATGAGATATCCTCTTACATCATAGGAATTCTTAAAAATACATAAAAGACTACTACTGTTTTAGAACAAAATATGAATTCATTTTGATAAAGTAATAACAATCGAAGATTGACATAATGGTTAATTTGAGCGATTTAACTTTCACAATATACATCGAGTCTCCACAGAGGCGTGCAACTCTCACAGAATTGAATTAAGAAAATCAGTATTTATTGTAATAGTGAAATTGTAAGGAGAATGACGAACGTAAAGCCGGACGGCTATAAAGTGATCTGAGAGAATCAGTTGACTATAAGAAAAACCCTAGACACCACCCTTTTAAGAGGAGAGCTGCAGGTGAAAGGAAGTATGCTACATATCTGATGCATATTTCATATAACAATAATAGACACTCCTACAAAGGGCATGTAACTAAAGTGATGTGAAGACGCTCTGAAGGATTTTCAGAATATTGAACATCGTACTAGTATTCTTAGCGAGAGAAACAAGGAGATAATTGCAAGAAAGATCAAGCGCAAAGGAAATACAAAAAAACATTAAAAAAAAATGTATTCTGTTGTCGTGTTTCGAAAAAACGTCACCTACAACTGTCAAAGATCGCACAACTACACCGAAAACTTACGGCACACTTGCAATCTCAATAATCATGTAGTAAAAGATCAACTATCACAAACGCAAATCACAATTAAGACTGATCATTTAAAACATGAACTAGTAATAATATATCTCTTAGATACTACATTATACAACACTATCAAAATACATATAACAGATGAACCACCTTCTACTAAAATAAGACCCAATGCGAGCCAGCTCCAACGAATATAAGACCATACTTTCGTTATCAATTTTTTCACTTTAAAAAGTACAAAAAACAATGAAAACACCTTTGTCCTGAAAAAAAAAAAGGTATATGTGTGGTGAAGAGGGATATAGTATTAAACATACATAATAATTAGAAATTCGAAATCTGAAGATTTCCATACTGTAATGCAAAATATAAAACTTTTCTAAAGATAATATAATCGGATGCGATTCTACTACCTATAATATTCTTGATCTAAAATGAAAAGATTACTAATATTAGAAATGTAAGGAAAGAATAAACGTTCAGAAGCTATTATGGTGTCCATTTGAATCAATATTAATAAAAAAAGGCTGAGAAATTTTCAAGTAAAAAGTAGAAATGATAGGATTAAACCATATTTCACTTAAAATAGATATGGCAGAGAAATTACTTATATGCCTCTCGAGCGAAGCTTTAAGTCTATTACAAATTGAAATTAAATTATGTGCATCCTCTGATGCTGCTTCATTAGCTCCAATAGAACTACTGGTTCCATAATTAGTTGTTGTTAAATCGTTCTGCAAATTAGCTGACTCCAATATCCCTTCCCCAACACTAACGTATATTTTTCTTCCTTCAATTTTTGAGGTAGTTGGAGAATCAAATCTTTCCTTCATAGAATCAGGAAAAGTATTGACATTATGGCCTTTGAGTAAATGCATTTTTAAGTTGCCAGTAGCAGTTGTAATGGAAACATTATGAACACAGGAAAGGCCACCTTTTAAGCCAGAATTGACATGATCTTGCAAATCTTTAAGACATAAAGAACAATAATATCTATTAGGATTAATTAAAGTATCACCATTACAAAGAAGGCCATAATATTTCCAAACTTCTGATGATAATTTTTTACGATCGTCTATTAATTTTATTGTGAGGTGATCACAACTTTGAATTGTAACAGGAACAAAATCCTGTTCGTCAGTGTTGGTACTCTGCATAACTCTGAATTCCATTCTTCATCTGGAAGAGACATAAACGCTCGAATCATCTACCCTCTGGGGACGAGCTTGAAATTAAAAATTATTGACTAAACTATTAAAGACAAATCTTCATTTTTACACAGATACAAAAATTATACTTGTCAACACTTTTGAGGAGTGATAAAGGATAAAATAGTCTCACAATAACACACCATGATAATATTTTATTACTAAACTATTGTAGTCAGTTGTACTCCATATATTTAAAGATATCATTAATGAATAATTCAGAGTAACTATGTTATGATACCGTCTCTATCGTATAAGTACTGAGAGAGTATTATTTCCTCAGATATGACAGTCACGGAATAAAAAATAGATGAGGAGAGACGAAATTGAGATTGTTCTCTCTCAGATAAATATTATGATTCGGTTCGGTCTGTTAGTGTAACGCATTAATGATGATGGGAAAAGCATGAACATTGTAAATGGAAGAACTATTTTTCCTATCCTCGTTAATTTTGATAAATCGGAATAGGAACAATATCAACGTCTTAAGCGTGTTTGTTTTATAACGTAAGTGATTCATACATAGTTAATTTTCTTGCTCAAAAAAAATAACATTTGTAAACTGCCTTCCTGCTCTTGTTCGCTCTTATGAATCAATATGTAGTCGAATATTCACCTTTTGAAGGGGTAAATATATTATATATTATATATATTATATATATTATTATATATATTATTAGTGATTATTATTATAGTAATATATATATATATATATATATTAGTTTATTATAATATATAAGTATTAATTATTCATATTATTCATAGTATTCTGATTTTTTCCTGTTTTTTTTCATTTTTCATTTTTAGAAATTTGTCCGAAGCCTTGGTGGGGGTGCGATCAAAAGGCCGACCATCACCGATGGCCCACCGCACACTATTTTTATCGGCGCTCGCCCCGCTACCGCACAGCAACGCACGCATTTTATTTTTTTTGGCGCAGGCAGCACGCACACGGACCATGTCGCTGAAATTTTGATGCCGCACCGACCCCGCACGCACGCACCCAATGACGCACCAGCCGCAGCGACCGCGACCCGGTGCGGTCATCACTCTAGTGCCATGTGATCTATAACTGCGCCTTCCCAATTGCACGGCGTACTGACACAAAAGAAGATAATAGAAACAACAAACGACCAGCCAAAACGATGAGCATAATAGAATGATAAGGATGAACATTGAAACACACAATAACGCTACAAAATTGAAACAAAACACATAGACACTGCATGGATATGACATTCAACCATTCTTTAACAACTTAATAGAATGCCAATAGTGATTCATTCTTTATTAGCCATTACATTATTGTGTTTATTTTATTATTTTATTTTTTTTTTATATTATTTTATTTATTATTATTATTATTATTATTATTTTTATTATATTATTGTATAGTGTATATTATTATAGTTATAATTATAAATTATAATTAAGATTAGAATTTGGGTAGAATTAGAATAGAATCAGAATTTAAAATTATTATATTATTATTATTATTATTATTATTATTATTATTATTATTATTATTATTATTATTATTATTATTATTATTATTATTATTATTATTATAATTATAATGATAATTATTATTATTAAGTAGTATATAGTATGGTAGGTAGTAGTAGTAGTATTACCTTTGCCCTTTGAGATACTGTACGTTAAATCTGAAAACTTAATATTTATCCCAGAAGTGTTTGATGAGCCCGACATTCCTGGTTCTTCCTTTAATAAGATTCCCTTTTACGGTTAAGATGCTACGAGATCTTCTTTCTATATTTTCAACCAAGCCTAAGAACAAATTTGGGAAAGTTTTAGTATAGTCTGTATCACTGTAAGTATTCTGACTGAAAAGTCGACTATGTTGCGTCAACATTTACGCTTGAGTTTTTTATTTGAATTTTATGTTCTTGTAGAAAAATGAATTATTTTTATTAATAGCGAATGAATATTGATCATATTATAGATTTGTGATAATTCTGAGTTGAATCTACCCTGTAAAATAAATAAAATATATAAATATATATATATTACTATATATATATATATAATATATATAATATATATATATTATATTATATATTATATTATAATATATATATAATATATATATATATGTATATATAAATAATATTAGTATTATATATTTTGTATATTATATTGAATAGAGTTAATAAATTTTAGTAGTAACAACAAAAAAAATTAAAATTATAGTTATATAATTAAAAATAAAAAAAAAAGAATACAAAAATATAAAATAACAGAATTATTTGCTTACATTTCTCTATAATAATTTCGAACTATAATAAATAAGCTAGTATTTGAGGTATCTTCTAAGAAGATGAGATATAAAGAAGAATAAGTATAGATATCTATAACTAACTAAAAAAAATAAATATAACAATAAAACCCATTCATTAAACAATCTAAAGAAAAAAGGAAAGTGCGTATGAATGAATTTTACGCGTCTTCAATAAAATTTGGTTGCAAAGTAGTATCCTTTTTTTCTAAGGACGAAATAATTGTCAAAAAATGGTACTACTTCTTAGTACACCATTTATTGAGCGGAATTAGGAAATATCGTTATTATACTTGTATCCAATTTTTATTATAATGGTAATAAAAGCATTATATATACATATATATAATACAAATATAATACTTATATATATGATCATACGCTTAATGACCATGTTATCACTTTCGTGCGACCTCCTATCTGTTTATCCCCTAGTCTCTCCTGTATTTTGCCCTCTCTCACCTCAAGACTTATAACTAAAATATATGTTCTATACTTTCATAGTGTCATGCTATATATGGTAGGTAGGAGTCTGAACAATACAAACTAACTTATCAATAATATTTTTAACTTTTTATTTATTGAATATTATTAGTTTTATAGATGATGTATTAAGAGCTGTTGTATATAGCTTGGATTTCCTTGATTAAATTAGAGCTTAACTCTACTGTTGAGTTGAATTATATTAATAGAATTAATATATTTTTGATTTTTAAACTATATTATATATATAAATACACCTAATAAGAATTAAATAATAAATATTATAATAATATATATATATTTATATTATATGTTATAAACAATATATATATATATTATTTTATATTAATATATATATCTATATATATAAGTATATATAGATATACTATTATATATTATATTAAGTATTAATTAATATTTCAGTTATATATATTAAATATTATATTAATATTTAGAATATTTATATTAATTAATATAATATATATATATCTTAAAATATTAATATTAAATTATTATTTATTAAATATTAATATATATTATATATATATATGTAATTATATATAATATTATATTATATATATATTATACAGATAAATTTAATAAAATAATAAGTACAATTTATATCATATATATATATATTATAATATATTATAAAATTGTAAGATTATATAATAATTAAATTTATATATAATAAAATAAAATATAAATATATATATATATATATATACGTAGTATTATATATTGATTATTATATATATATATACTATTATTTATATTATATATTATATTATATAATATTATGTATTAATATATTAAATATAATTAGTAATATTAATATACTATATTAATAATATATAATATATATTATATTAATTATATATATATATATAATTAATATATAATAATATATATAGGTGCTATATAATTAAAGCAAAAGTGAATAAGTTTAGGACAGAATATAAAAACCTATATTGTATGAAAGCATGTTTGACTAGATACATTGGTAAATCAAAAAATTGAATCCATTCTTAATAGCTGAAAGGATAAATATTTTTAATAATGATTTTTTAACAACTAAACATTACCAGCAAAATTACAAAATTGTAAAATACATACGAAATAGTATGACATTAATACAGCAATACTCAATTAATATATTTATGGAATAGCTAGTATAAAGTTTTATTTTCTAAAGTGTAAAAAAACAAAATATTTTTCAAATAGTTTTCTAGTTTTTTAGTCTACAGAATAAAATTATACTCATATATATATAATGTTATACATTAGAATTAAAAATAAAAGAAAAAGTCTACAAAAATTTGTATAAATAAAATTATTACTATATAAGTGATACTAATATAGCAAGAAAAACCAATTCTTATATTTGTAGAATAAGCGTATATAAAGTTACATACATAAAAATAAAAAATATATATTATTTTTCATAAATATAATAATATGAAAGGTACTGACCCATATATCTTAAAAAAACCTAATTACTATTTGGATCAATGCGAGTATAAAGTTATTAAATAAAGTGTAAAAAAAAGAAACAACCAATTTTTTTTTATAATGTAATATTTCTCGAATAAAGACGAAACTTAAGAAACTCTTGAATTTACCATGAATCGTGATCAGCGATACAATCTTATATATGAGAAGCAGTATTGTGTAATAAATAGAAGAAGAATATGATAGATTTTTCTTATTATTATTAGTTACATCGAAAAGTTACGAACTGTAAAGAAATTACAATATTCCAAAATTCGTTTTATGTATATATACGCTTTTCTAAACCATAAGGTATCAGAAGAAAAACACAACAAAGTTTATTATTCCGATGAACTATCAAAATAGTGGAACATATACGACAAGTAGACACTTAGAAAAATCAAATTACCCAATATTATTGGAGATCAGCGTAAAGATCATTAAAAGTGTAAAATGAATGATTTTTTATAATCACTAGTACTCAACAAGTGATCGACTCATTACTGGAAATAATGTATTACATATTGGAACAGCGTATAAGTTATACAAGGTGGTAAAAAAAACTTTCAAATTATTCATTAAAGTGAATTATCTATCGAAAGTTAGTATAGGTATAGTAATTACTACATATATTGGTATATATATGATAAGCTGTATAATAATAAGCACATAAAAAGTGTAATAAAAAATACCAAATATTTTTTTATAATACAATAAGTGGGTTCAGATCATAGTTGGTGAAAACTACAATTCATAATTTGGAATCAGCCGATATATAAGCTTATTATAAAATTGTTAAATAAAACTACTCACTTATTGTTATTTTCATAATGATAAATGTCGTCATGTAAGTAAGACCTTAAAGATAACAATAATTACATATTTGAATCGCGTAACGATTATACATTAATAAAGATTAGTCAAATATAAAATTTGTTTTCATATAGAAAATAATCTTTGTTTTTTACAATCGACACTTACAGAAAAACCAAAACATATTTGGAATGCGTAGAACTTATTTAAATTTTTTATGCAATATAATACAATATTTTTTATTATTAATGAAATATTGATCCTGCAGAATATAGAATAATACCATTTAAATATAATATTAGGAAATAAAAGATGAAAGTGTAGAAAAATTATTTTTTCATTAATTAGAAATTGTAGAAAGTCAGGTATATATATATAATATAGATATTTGAATATAAGTAAAAAGTTATTAAAAGTAAAAAACAAAACAATATATTTTTCATAATGAAATTTCGAAGATATAGAACTTATATTACGAAACCAATTACTATATTGATTCAGGTATAATAGTTATTATGTAAAGTGTAAAAAAAAAAAAAAATCATAACATGAAATATTATGAGAAAAGTACGAACTTAAGAGAAACATTACAATATTTTGGAATAAGAGTATAAAAGCGTATTACAAAGTGTAAAAAAAAAAAATACATAATAAAACTAATAATACAAAATAAATTTTTTAATGAATATTATCTCGACTGTAGAATAAGCTGTTGCATTTATATTTGAATATGTATTAAAAATTATTATAAATATGTAAATATTGCTAATATGAATAAATAATTATAAAATAATAGGGTGGTGAGCGACGGGACAGAGGGGGGGAATCGTTATTCCTACAACGTAAGGTGAGAGGAGCGTGATAAGGTAAACTACTATACCCGGACACCTGAGTAGCAAATATTTCTGAGGGTATAAATATTATAGCTATGTTAAAAGGTAATATTTGCGCACTAATACTTAATTAATTTCGAAAAGTAGACTTGCATAGGAACAACAGGATAGCAGTCAATATGTTACTAACTAAATGTATTTTTATAAAAACAGAAAAAACAATATTTTTTTCATATGTACATACTAGAGAAATTACGAAATACAGGAAACCATTCTTATTTGGGAATGATAGCGAGTATATAAAGCTTATGTGCAAGTGTTAAAAAATAATATTTTTTATAATATAATGTAAATATCTCGAAAATAAAGTATAGTAGATATATAATAGATAATTAATTTAATATATATTAGGATAATCAGAATATAAAGCTTATTAAAAAGTGAAAAAAATAATTATTTTTTACATAAATGAATTATTCAGAAAGTAATGTCACGATAACATTTACAAGACAATTACGTTATTTAGTAATTACAGTAGTTATAACTTATTATAATAAGTTAAAGAAATAAAAAACAAAAATAATATATTTTTCTAATGAATTATTGAAAAGTAGACACACTACAGAAAACAATATAAATTTATATTCCACAAAGTATTATATATTAATAAAACAAAAAACAAAATTAAATAAAGTAAAATATAAATAAAACATAAATCGGGTGCTCGGGCCGAGGGGCAGAGGGGACGTTTTCATATCAGGTCAGGGTAAGGGCGGAGGACGCGAATCAACGTTAATATATCAATGAGTAGGGGGTACCGAGGAGTATCCCTACCCGGAGTGGGAGTAAATAGTTTATACTATCCTTCTCACCCGGAGGCCGAGAGACCGTTACTAGCCCTATTATTTGCGTTTACTTAGTATTTTTCTTTAGTGAGACAGAAAGAAACCATGTTAATAGCTTCGTTACTTGTTTCGTATAGTAGAAAGGTCTAAGTATTTTATGATTTTTGAAATATTAAGCAAACCAAATTAATAATCTTATTATTGATAATATATTAGGCAGATCATAGTGACATTTTTCTTGAAAGTTAATATTTTCATTATAATCCAAAATAACTAACATATAACTTCATATATATATAGCTATATATTCAATTAAGGTCTCTATTATTTATAAAATTATCATATCATTAACTGTGATTTATTATAAATATAATATATAAAAACATTAATAATTTAATAATATATTATATAAATTATAAATATAATTAATAGTATATAAAATAAATAATAAGATAATAATATATTAATATATACTAATTAATTCTATAAAATATACTAATTATAAATATTAAATCTATAATACAACAGTGCGGCCAATGCGGGCCCTTTTCCATTACTAATGTAATAAAGATTAAATTTATTTTTGAAAACAAATAAATAATCACAAATAAATAATAATTTGAAATAAAAAATGAAAGATTTAATTGAAAATGGATATATAAAAATAAAAATATGTAAAATATTATAAAAATCGTCCTAAAAAGTATAAATTAAAAAGTATACAGTGTATAGATTGCTCTAGAACTATAATTAAGATCGTCATAATATTCACAAAAGATTAAATTCTATTAATCTGATTTTTAACTATATGAATATTTCATAAATTATATATAATAATTTAAAATTAATAATATTATAATAGTATATAATAAATTCTATATTATAATTAAATATAATAAATAATAAATAATAATAATAATTAATAATATATATATATATAATATATAATAATATATATTAATTAATATTATTATATAATTACATACTATATTCATTAATATATAAATAATTCAATTACATTATCAATATATTTAATTTATTATATAATATATATAATAATTAATTAATAAATACATATCAATTAATATTATAATAATAGATAATATATATCCTAAAATAGGAACTATTTCTATCTAGAGTAATAATGATAAGAAGGTAGTAATTAGGAGTTATTCTAAACGATCAGAAATGTTGTTAAGTTACATTAACTCCAAATTCATATAGTTATAAATTAATATATATAATAGATGAATCTAAATGAATTTAATATAATATAATAATAATTTAAATTATTATATAATTATAATATATTAAATATATTAATTAATTAAAAACTTACACAATTATGAATAATTCATAAATATTTTTTCATTTGAATAAAAGTGTTGCACGGCTGTTTATTATATGTATTCATATTATCTTTCGTTACTAGTATAATATAATATTTCTATATAATTTATATATTCAATCTATAATATATACTATATATTACTAGTGATAATGGAATAAAAATAAGAGGATTCGATTCTTTTTACCTAATTGTCACTTAATTAATTAATCGATTATATTTAAATATATTAAATAATATATATATAAAACAATATAATATAATATATTAATGAATAATAATAAATTCTCTCAATTAAATAATTACAATTATTATATACACAATAAGTGTTCTACGTTAAGCAGATAATTACTAAACATTAATAATCAAAATTTTCAAAGATCGAAGCACTTATTATTGAAAAAGCCTTTGCACACATATTTAACGTTGGTCGGATCATATATTAAATGTTAATTTAACGTCGTCATAGTACTCCTATGACTATTGATCAGCACAATCGAATGCCGGTAGAATACTCACACCAAATATTTTTCTGTATAATACGGCTAATTAGATACTCTTTCTATATAATCACCTTCTTAACACTGAGTAAAATAGTCTCGTCTTAGTCTATGCGTGTATTAGACCAGGAGCGTTAGGTATAGATTCGTTGCATGTGCCCAATTTGGTAAAGCTTGAGAGATAAGTATGAGCTCCATCTAGTACATATATGGCGAACGATTTAGCGAACGATTAGCGAACGATTTCTTCTGTTTTCATTGGAAAAATTTTATTTTTTTGAGATGTTGCTTGTCTTGCGTAATGTTGTTGTCGTTATTGTTCTCTTTTAGACTCGAACTATATTAGGCTTTGTTCATGTTATGCCTTCCTTTCCTTATTTAATTTATTTACAATTTATTAATTTATTACATGTTTACAAGGCTGGACAGACACGCGTGACTTCATATTTTGGGGCATTTTATTCAAACTATTCAAATTGGCTTTTGGCTTTTAGTCTGTGGTGGTGAATTTTCGGATGTTATGGAACACTTTTGGCATATTTATATTTAAGGTTGGGTTGGCCCACCACCACCACCCAAATCTTCTGCACCGCACCGCACCCGATGCGCCGGCCAACCCCAATTTAAAGTAAGAAAAGTGTCCATAATGTGCTTTTTGTTAAGAAGAATCAAGGGACCTTTTGGACACTTGTTACTGTAAATATGAAGAATGTTACAAATTAATAAAGATATTGCAGGAAACTAAGAATAATTGAGAGGTGAACAAATTTTACATTTTTCCTGTAGTCTATGATTCGATACTGGTTTCATATGTATTTTGCTATGCTGAATACAAAAATCGTATTGTTTTTTGTCTGTCACGTCCAGTTTTGACACTATTCACCTTGTAGACAAACACTAATATAATTTTTGGATTCAGCGCAAAAAAAAAAAAAAAAAAAAATACATAAAGAAGTTTTATATACAGGTCAATAAAAATTTTGTTCACCAGAATAAATAATAATAAAAATAATAATAATAATAATAATAATAATAATAATAATAATAATAATGGTGAACAAATTTTTGATGACGTGTTTCTTATGTAGTTTTTTTTTGCGCTGAATACAAAAATTATATTGGTGTTTGTCTATAAGGTCCAGTTTTGCTGCCATTCACTTATTCGCTTGAAAACAAAAAAATGTAAAAAAATTGTTTTTACCATTTCATATGTGAAAAACCGCTATATTATTATATTTATTAATTATTATTAATATTATTATTTATTATTATTATATTTTATTATTATTATTTAATTAGTTATTATTATTATTTTTATATTATATTAATTGAAATTTTCACAGCATAATATTTCAGCAAAAGTACAATTTTTTTTATTTAATATATCTGTTTTTGTCTATGTTTTGTTTTTCCATGCAACAATTATTGTGCATTGCGAATGCAATAATTATTTTGCATGTTTACATGTGCATAGTATTAAAACTGAACGTGGCAGACAAAAGCCAATACGATTTTGAATTCTGCATGAAAAAGCGTATAAGAAACAGGTATTGTTTGTGGTGGGACAAATTCTTTTGACCAGTTTTGTAATCATCCATGAAATCTCCTTTCAGTCGAAACCTGCCCATTTTTCTTCATTCTTCTTTCTTCTGTCTTCTTCTTTTCTATCGTGTCGTCAGAATTCTTGCTTGTTTCAATTTTCGCTTCCGGGTGTTTGTGCAAACAGTCGACACATTTAACTGTATTTATTCAAACCTTTGATTAGAGGCCAAACCTCTTTGGTAATTAAGCAAGGTAGAAGACATTTGTTTCAGAGATAACTCAAAATATTAAAGGAATTTAGGTTTTAAAAAATCAAATAAAAAGGGGGCAGGGGTTCTTTAATCATTATATCTATCATACTATCTATTTATTCAGATATCTATATCTTTTTAAATTTTAGCTGTAATTCTTTAATTAATAAAATATTTTCTAGATCAATAATTAATATAAAGCTAGATATTAGAATATTTGTAAATTAATGTTTCATAAAATTAATATATATTATATAGTATATACTAATATATATATATAGTATATTATACATAAATATATATACTTATATAATATATATATATATATATATATATATATACTATATGATATTATATAATATTATTTATATATATATATATATTATATTATATATATAATAATAATATATATATATATATATATATAATATATATTATATTTAATACTATATATATTAATATATATATATATATATATATATATACTATATATATATAATATTCACAATCGTAGGGTTTTTTTAGTCCGGCATATTTATTTCTCGAACATTCACATGAAAGTGAGGCCATTTTGTCGAAATGGCTAAAATTTCTCATTAAATATGATAATATAATAATAATTATAATATAATTATTAATAATATATATATTATACATGTATAATATATATATATATATATATATAATAATATAATAATATAATATATATATATATACTATATATAATAATGATATTATATTATAATATACGTTTCTGTTCTATGATTTTGTTCCGTTTTTCTGCTATTTTTTTTTTCTTGCTTTATTCAGGTAAGGTGTTAACAAATTTTAAAAAATCGGATTTTTTATGTTTTTATTTTTTTTTTCAAGTATGGACCAACTAAATGATAAAAGTTCTTTATAATAATATTTTTTAAGTTTCTTTGGGGAGATTTATCTTCATGGGAAGAGGAATATTCAATCCCATGCGGCAAACAAGAAGAACCATTCACCTTTACTACCATACATCACCATCTTTAATTCTAAATTTAATTTTCGTAAAAACATTTATAAATAGTAAAGTGAGCACGTTTCCCTCCCTCCAGTGTTGGAAGCAACGCACATTCCAACCTTATCCCGAAAAAAAAGAAGCCGCGTCGATCCTTTCCTAACTATCGCCCTATAGCCTCACTTGTATTCTATCTAGACTGTTGAAGACCTCTTCTCAACTTCATTTCTTAGATCATCGGAATCTCATTCACTTCTCCGATCGCGATCGCCAGTACGGCTTTCCGCGCTCGAGGTCTACTGGCTTTATACTTTCCTATCTTACTGATATTTATGGTTTCCGCCCTTAGAAACTACGGTGAGACTTTGCGGGGTGGCGCATGACATATCCAAAGAATTTTGACCGCTTATGGCACGCGTCACTGCACTCTAAGCTCATCCCCTCCCTATTGGGTTTCCTCCTTCTCTATTGTCTTACTTATGTCTAGCTTCTCTTTCAAATCGCTCAATATCAGCTTTTTTGTTGATTGGGCGACTTTTCTTTCCTTTTCTGTCATAGTGGTGTCTGCTCAGTAGTTCTGTCCTATCTCCTCTTTCATTCATTTTCCTACTTCTCTTATTGGAATTCCGGATTCCCCGTTCTTCCATGCCATGAACCACTTCAACTCGTGATTATTCACTCATATGCCGAATATGACTCGACCCTTCATTCTTCAACTCATTTTCAATATCTGCTTCCTTTCTTTTACTTCTAGAATTTGCCTCTCGTCTTAATAATTGTGACCGATTCTATTTATCTCGTCATGAGAATCTTGCGAGCTTAGATATTTCCGAGCAGGTGGTTCGTCTGAAACCTTGTGAAAATTTCAATTCTTTAAATAACTCAAACTTCTCAAAAATTCTCAGTGTAAATAAATACCTCACCTATCTTCTTTCGACGGTTCTTCTCGGCTCTCCTGTCGACAATATAAACATACCTTGGGCCTTAACATAAACAAAAATGGTCTTGGAAACCTCACATACAACGGTTGCTAAAGCAGCCTCTAGGAAGCTGGGATTCTGTTTAGATTCTGCGAGCTTTTTTTCCTCTTCCACAGTAGTAATTCTACTTCATTATACAAGGGCCTCATCCACCCTTGTTATGAGTACTGCTCTCATAATAACTGGGGGGGCTCAGGTTTCACACCACGGCTTTTTTGGGATTAGGGTCCCGAGTCAAAGGCAAAAAGACTAATCAACTGTCCTGTTCTTTCTAGTTCATTTGACCCTCTTTCTTTGCGGCCGCGATGTTGGTGCTTTTATACTTTTCATAGGTACCGTAGCCGGACAAGTTGCTTCGAGGAACTTTCCACTCGCCGTGCCACCACCCTTAAGACGCCCTCGTAGCACAAGGGGCTGTTGTCGGCACATGAGTTTTGTGTTATATATCAGCAACTCCAGGACTAGTTCGCTGCCCAGTGCCCTCCTTTTCCTGCCACCTCTGCGTTCTAGTGGAAATTCTCTTCCATCTTCATGGTTTCCTACTCCAAGCTCAATTCCCTGCTCCCTTTTCAACCTCTTAAAGCCTCCTCTCTCTTGTGCTGGTGTGTCTCTGCCGCCAACGTAGCTTGTTGCGTCTCAGTATTTCTCGATGTTTGTATATATATTTTCAAGACCACACTGAACCAGGACACTGTACCGCCAGTTCGCTCCGAGGCCCGTGAGCCCTAATGTTTTGTAGTTTTTTTTTTATTTTTTTTTTTACATTTGTATTGTATAATCTCGTAAAATAAAAATAAAATAAAATAAAAAACATTAATTAATACAGACTGCTATATATAGAATATATCATGTAATTGTACTTTTTTCTATATATATATAATATATATTTATATATTATTATATATATATATATATTATATATATATAATATTATATTGTATAAATGTACTAGTTTTACTTTATAAATGATCAGTTAGAGAATCATTATTGTATAAAATATAAATTCATATAGTTTTAGAAAACAATATTTTTGTTTAATTTTAAATATATGTGAGAATGCGGTTTTTAAAAATTTATTTAATTGAATTGTTAGAAAACTTGGAAGAATAATATTTTCTTAAATTGTGGTGCTCCGATTGTTGTGATTTAATCATTATCGATTATTTCAATAACCCGAAATCATTTTTTCAAGCTGTAATATCAATTATTTTAGGACTGAATTCTAAATGGCATTTGTATAATTACTAAACATTTATATAGTGCACCTACCTTCATTATTATATTAGTATATAGTAGAAAGTGATATTATTCATTTAATTTTAACATATAAAAACTATTAATAGAATAAATATCAAAAAAACGAATAACTTAATATAATTAAAACTAGAATTATTAATGAAATATATTAATATTTTAATTGTGGTATGGTGATGTTATATCTTTTTTTTGTATACGTTCTAACCTCGTAGATGATGTATTTGGATAAGATTATTCATATATGCACCTCATATAGTTGAACTACAGGACTCACCTTGCATATACTTGAGTATATGAATTAGTATATTAGAATGATATATAAACATGACAATATACTTATACTATATTAGAATATTATTAAATTATATTATATATTATAATAATATTTATATATATATATTTATTATATTAATAAATATTATATAATTTAATATATTATATATATATATATATATATATTATATATATTTACAAGATGTAAGCTCCGTTTATATTTTGAAATATAAATACTACATTATCGTAAAAACATTTTCATTTAAAAAAGTGTAATATGTTATAATTTAATCATTTTATTATCAAAGTATAAATATCGAATATTCGTATATATATATATACTGAATCAACTAATCCTATTTATATCCAATTTGATCACTGTTTAGATACGTGATTGTTAACTTAATACTCCAAAGATAAGAAAAGAGTTAAAAAAGTTATGCACACATGTTTGCTTTATTATAATCATGTTAATTTTTATCATAGTTAATTTTATTATGTATGTTTATAATTTTTTTTAATTTTATATTTTTTTATATAGTAGTAGCTACGTAAGCTTTTAAATTTTAGTATATATTAATTAATTATTATATTATGGGATCATAAGAAGTGTGAGGGATACTGGGGTAGGGTAGGATATATAATTCCCTCCCCGTTCGTCACCCAGGCTGAGGTACCTAGATAGAGATCCTTGAACTCCTGATCATCTGCTATTTTATATTTGATATATACACTTTTAGATTTAAAAAAAAAACTGTTATTTTTCCAACCCTGTCGCTCTATTGCCTTGAAATAATCGAAAAAAATTCGATTACATCGCTCGTTCGATATATATCGTTTAACATCCTTTTAAAGGGAAAATTCCTATATATCAATTCGCAACCATTGTACGTTAAATATACTAAAGATACTAGTAGTATATAATATATATATATTAACGGGCTGCTCTATCCTATATAATATAAAGCGTATCACCTATAAATTGTACTGATGTGTTACATGATTAAGCGTACGGTTATATTTCTCATTTAATTGTGTTACAAGTATAAAGGTCCCTTTAGCAATAGTAGTTAAAAATAGCGAAATAAAACGCTACTGTTGTTATATATTATAGTGGAACTCTCGTGAATAAATAAAATATACAAAACACCATCATATACCCCTCACTTAATCATCATTTAAATAGTGATAAGGGAGCCTGACTACTTGGACGTCAGCCGCTGAGGGAAATCTCAGTGTAAAATATATAACAAATATAAAATATAAACTAAAACCATATAGAACAATATAAATAAACTAAAACCCACAGAAACATGTATAACATCAGTGTGTAAGTTAATAAATAATATTAAACAATAAATTTAATAGGGATCTATTGATTTAATACTGTAATCAGACTTGAACTATTGTAATTAAAGCTTAAGTCGCACGACGTCTCAACCTCTCGGAACATATCTATAATGGCATGTTCTAGATTTTCGTACCTTGATATGAGTATTAACATATACTTATCATTATAATACTAAAATTAAATAAAAGTAGTAGTGCAAATTTGACTGAGGATTTAAGTAATGTAATTTAATATTTTATGATTATTATTCGTAGAGTAACCACTGTCTTACATACTGAATCTTATATAGTTTATATGTGTGGTAATATTCATATATTAAATATATTTATAATTTATTATATAATATTAGTAATTAATAATTTATTATTTATTTTTTTTTTCTAATAATTAATAATATATACTTCGTTTTATGCTTCTTCCGGTTGTCTTCCATTTTATAATGTAAAAGAAGGTGCAAGGTCCTGAATATATTTCTTTGTGATTCTCATAAGTAGTGCTTCCGTATAAACTATTGTGTAATTCAAATATGATCTATAGATATAAGATAAAACTAATATTTACTCCTTACTTCAACTTAAATATAGGAATCCCTTATCTTAAATTAGCCTATATATATATTTAATCAATTTTAAATATATTAGTATATATACTTATTATAATTAATGCTCTATTGTGTCAGATTGTGAAGTGTGCTAGATATGTAATTGAATCTTTCTTGGTGTAATTGTCTCATTGTCCAAATTATTATATAAATAATTAAAAATAAGGAATAAAGATTATATTGTTATCTTGTCTTACTCATAACTTGCACTTCAGAAAGATGTCACTAATATAATCGAGGTTCCCTCCTTTTATGTAATGTATTAATTATAATATTAACATTACTGTTTCTATATGATCTCCTAATCAAAATTTAAATTAAATTAATTAATAATAATATTTAATATAATGTAATAAAATATTATAAATTCATTAGTAAAATAATAAGTATTTTGTTTTTAATGTTTTTGAACTGAGTGTGTAATTACAGAAAGGTGTGTTAGTTGGTGTTTAGTGAATATGTATTGTTAATATTTGAGATAGATATGCAGTTATCTGTCTTAGGTTGGTTAAATATTACGGTTTGTTATGATGGGATTTTAAGTATTGTGTAATTATTATTTGTAAATTTAATATAAAATAGTTTAAATGATCTCTCCTTATAGTATTTTATTTTATTAAAATATTCGAAAATAACCGTTTCTTATCATACTCCATGCAGAAGAGATAGTAAAGTATATAGTTTTTTTTTATATATATATATTGGTATAAATATTGTATGGTGTTCATAATATGATTTTTACATACATAAATATATCGTATGGGATTAACGCTTGAGTGTAGAGTCATGATACTTGTGAAAGGTGTGAGATGGAGTATAGACCTCGAGATTAAGTGAGGTGAGGGTTTAACTCTTAGAATTCTCAGAGAAATCTGAAAATAGGTTCTTGAGTATCATGATTTATTCTCGATTCTGTAAAATATTAAGCTGTAACAGTTGTACAATCC
>JABUQX010121408.1:0-17417 GCA_015478945.1 Trachelipus rathkii
CAATTATTATTATTATTATTATTATTATTATTATTATTATTATTATTATTATTATTATTATTATTATTATTATTATTGTTATTATTATTATTATTATTATTATTATTATTATTATTGTGTGTGTGTGTATTATTATTATTATTATTATTATTATTATTATTATTATTATTATTATTATTATTATTATTATTATTATTATTATTATTACACCAACATATCACGCAAAGATGTGGGAGTCATATTCTGGGGTACTTTTGTGCATAAAATCTGAATTTGAAATTCCTTTTTGGCTATCACATACAGTTTTTTGGGCAAAAAATGTAGTTTTGTATAATTTAAGGATGTTAATAAATTAATATAATTATTTAATTCCTTAAATTATAAAAAAAAACAAAATTTTGCATAAAAACTGCTTGTGATTGCGTAATACTAATTCAAATCAATTCATAAAAGATACACAGAAAATGATATCTTCGTGATTTAGTTATATAATTATAATTATATAATATTAGTTTCTCATTTTATAAAAAAATTTGAATTCAATTTAATTGTTTATAAGGTTTTTTTTTCAGGTTGGTAGCTATTTATCTAAATGCTTTAATATGGCTAGAAGAGCTTGTAAAAACTCTCATAACCAATTTTGTTGTTTGTGGAAATTTGACGATTAAGAAGGATCGGCGAAATCTCACTTCTCACGTTAAAAACTTTATCACCTTTATTTCAAGTGAAAAGTCCGAGATGAAGATAAGTGGTGCCACCTCATATATGCTGCAAAAACTGTTCAAGTTTGTTATCAAGATGGTTAAAGGGAACACAGAAGCAGTTGCCATTCGGTGTTCCAATGGTTTGGAAGGAACCTCAAGATCCCACAACAGGCTTACTTCTGCTTGGTTGATATAAGAGCTTTTTTGAAGACTTGTATGTTGTTGCAATATTTCGCCTCCGAACTCGAGGCATCTTCAGGCAGAAATGAAATTAATTTGTGTAGGTACTTTATATGTTAAATTTTCCACAATATAATAAAATGATTAAATAGCCAAAAAAAATTAAAATTTAACACATAAAGTAACTTCACAAATGTGTCAAAAAAGTTCTATAAAGACACAACAGAAAATACTTCATCTAAACTTCTCCAGAAGAAAAATCATGTCCACTTCTCAGAAAGGGTGTCCATAAGTCCGAAAAACTCTAAAGTAGGGGGCTTACAGCCATCCTGGAGGTTCAAAGGTAAGAGCGTCGGACTTTCCTCTCAGAGTCGCTTCGTCGAATTCTTTTTCCTTTGAAAGCTAAGAAGAAAACTATTCCTGTTGAGATCATTTCTTCAGGACTTAAGAGCTTTGTTGAAGACATGTATGTTGTTGCAATATTTCGCCTCCGAACTCGAGGCATCTTCAGGCAGAAATGAAATTAATTTGTGGGAACGGTTATGATGAATATTTTGTTAATAGTTCCACAATATAATAAAACGATGTAAAAGAAAAAAAATTGTGGAACTATTAACAAAATATTCATCATAGCCGTTCCCACAAATTAATTTCATTTCTGCCTGAAGATGCCTCAGTTTGGACGAAATATTGCAAAAACATACAAAGTCTTCCAGCAAAACCTTCTCCTGAAAATGTCCTAGCTAAGAATAATTTCTTCTTGAAAAGAATTCGACAGAAGCTGACTCTGAAGGAAGGGTCAAACGCTGCTACGAGCCTCAGGATGTAAGCCTACTAGGATTTTCAAATGGCACCCACTGGCTCTTCTGAAGAAGACTGGAAATAACATTTTCTGACCCGTATCTTTATAAATTTTGTTACATTTATTGGTTTATATGTTAAGTACAATTTTTACTATTATCGTTTTAATAATAATAATAATAATAACCTTAAAGGTGATATAATAATAATAAAAATGTACTAATAATAATAGCAATAATAATAATAATAATAATAATAATAATAATAATAATAATAATAATAATAATAATAATAAAACTATTATTATTATTATTATTATTATTATTATTGTGTGTGTGTGTGTGTGTGTGTGTGTGTGTGTGTGTGTGTGTGTATTATTATTATTATTATTATTATTATTATTATTATTATTATTATTATTATTATTATTATTATTATTATTATTATTATTATTATTATTATTATTATTATTATTATTATTATTATTATTATTATTGTGTGTGTGTGTGCTCACCCTCATTATTATTATTACTTTTTCTTATTACACTGTCCAACAGCCAAAATTACGCAAAGATGTGAAAGTCATATTCTGGGGTACTTTTGTGCATAGAATCTAATTTGAAATTCGTTTTCCTTTATCACATACAGTTTTTGGGAAAATGTAGTTTTGTATAATTTAAAGGATGTTAATAAATTAATATAATTATTTAATTCCTTAAATTATAAAAAAAAACAACATTTGGATGACAAAAATCAACGCGTACGTAAACAATTTTCAAAAATTCAATTCTATAAGAGCCACACAAATATGATATTTTCTAAAATGATTTAGTTATATAATTATAATTATATAATATTAGTTTCTATTTTATTAAAAATTTGAATTCAATTTAATTGTTTATAAGGTTTTTTTTCAGGTTGGTAACTATTTATCTAAATGCTTTAATATGGCTAGAAGAGCTTGTAAAAACTCTCCCAACCAATTTTGTTGTTTGTGGAAATTTGACGATTAAGAGAGATCGGTCAAATCTCACTTCTCACGTTAAAAACTTTATCACCTTTATTTCAAGTGAAAAGTCGAGATGAAGATAAGTGGTGGCCACCTCATATATGTTGCAAAAACTGTTCCAAGTTAGCTGTCAAGATGGTTAAAGGGAACACAGAAGCAGTTGCCATTCGGTGTTCCAAAGGTTTGGAGGGAACCTCATACAACAGACTGTTACTTCTGCTTGGTTGATATAAAAGGTATTAATTGCTTGTAATCATTTATGCTTTTGATGCTCATTAATAATAACAGTAATATAAAAAAATGTATGATATAACACCTTTTAAAATACACTTTTTATAAGCTGTAATATTAAAGTTATTACTTCGATTTCTTTTCTTCAGGTCACAGCAAGAAGAGTAGGAAGTGTATTTTATACCCTGACCTGAGATCAGCTATGCGTCCAGTGCCCCATTCAAAGATTCCCACCTCCTGAACAGCCTAAAGGGATGCATCCCTGTCCTCTGATTCAGAGGTTATCAGAAAACCCTGACTATATGGAATCGGATGAGCCATGTGAAGAGCAAGAAAATGAAAACCAAGGCTTTTCGGTCAGGCCGATTTAAATGATTTAGTACGTTATCTGTCATTATCAAAGCAACAAAGCGAATTATTTACTTCTCGGCTTCAAGAAAGATATTTACTTAAAAGGGACGTGAGGATTACCAAATACATTTTTCAATGGAGAATACCTTGTGCTTTTGCAACAACATTCAAGGGTTGTTTAACGATCTAGACATTGTCTACCATCCAGAAGAATGGAGATTGTTTATCGACGCATCACTTTACAGCACTAAGGCTTTTCTATTACATAATGGCAATATCTTCCCATCAGTTCCCATTGCACATTCTGTAATTTTAAAGGAAACCTACGAAAACTTAGCTTACATATTAAACAAAGTTCACTACAATGAGCACGAATGGCTTATATGCGCTGACTTAAAATTAGTTGCGCTTCTAAATGGACTGCAAACTGGCTATACAAAGTATATGTGCTTCCTTTGCAAATGGGATAGTAGGGCAAAAGCAGAGCACTATATCCGCTCAGATTGGCCTCCACGTGATGTACTAAAACCAGGTTCTCACAACGTCATTCGGGAACCACTTGTCAAAAAGGAAAAAAATCTTCTGCCACCACTACATATTAAGTTAGGTCTTATAAAACAACTTGTTAAAGCTTTAAAACATGATCAGCCCGCATTTCAGTTTCTAAAAGGCAAGTTTTCTAAATTAAGGGCTGCTAAGGTGAAAGAAGGGATCTTTGTCGCAAATTCGTAAACTCATGGTTGACAACGATTTTGAGAAAACAATGAATGAATACAGTTGAATGCCTAGGAGGAGTTTAAAGGCGGTTTGTAATGGTCTGCTCGGAAAACACAAGGACGAAAACTACAGAGCCCTTGTTGACGAATTAATTCAAGCACATCAAAGACTTGGTTATAATATGTCCCTAAAGATTCATTTCTTACACTCACATCTTGATTTTTTCCCTGAGAATGCTGCAGATGTTAGCTACGAACACGGAGAACGGTTCCATCAGGAGATGTGTAACATGGAATATAGATACAAGGAAAAATGTACTCCCTCAATGTTTGCCGATTTCTGCTGAAATCTTCAACGTGATGATCCAGATGAACACATTAAAGGAAAACAAAATACAGTAGGAAATAAGCTTAAATGCATACATATTTTGAAACCTATGTTTTTAACTTCTAAATATTGAATATGCAATAAAACCCATATCTTTTTTCCATATTTCATATTATTGTAATATACATGTCTTAATATTATAATTTCATTTTGCTTTGAAAGTTTAATTTCAATTCGCAAAAATTGGTGCGTCCTAGAAAAAATCTGATTGCATATTGTCTTCATCCTTTCAAAAGGCATAAGGATTATATATGTTTTTGTTTGCGTAAGAAAATTTTTTTTGTTGGACAGTGTTATTATTATTTTCTACAGAAATCTTATGCTTTTAAGTTAACCTAATCTGAATAATATATATATATATATATATATATATATATATATATATATATATATACATATATGTATATATATATATATATATATATATATATATATATATATATATATATATATATATATATATATATATATTCTAAGCTTTTAATCGTATTAAAAAATGATTATCTAAATTTCAAAACTGACAATATGATGAATATTTAAATGTGATTCAATTTAGTTAATATATATATATATTTATATTTGTATATTTATATATATATATATATATATATATATATATATATATATATATATATATATATATATATATATATATATATATATATATATATGGTGATTCAAAACCTCTGCGACAAACTCGAAGGGCTGATAGAGCAAACGATAAGGAACATTTATGGTTAAATAACCTATGTTGTATGACGCTTCGTTTCAAAGTTACGGACGATTGAAGGTACACTAGTTTATGTTGTGTGACGCGTCGCATGTAGGTTACCGACGATTTAGGTTACTCAATTTTAATATGTTTGTGCGTGCGTACATGTGTGTACGCTTAACGTCCTTCGGAAATACGTGGCAATACCTTTACCTTGCCCAATTCATCGTTGATTCAGTACAGTGTAGGCATCGATTACGAATGGATCACTACACTCTTCCCGAGTTAACCGACATGATAATGTGTCACGGTGCGGCGAACGGAAATGGACGAAGAGCTCACTTGTGTGGAAACCGTTCCCGGTACATGAGGTACGCTCATATATATATATATATATATATATATATATATATATATATATATATATATATATATATATATATATATATATATATATGTATATGTATGTATATATATATATAAATATATATATATATATATATATATATATATATATATATATATATATATATATATATATATATATATATATATATATATAAAAATAGATATCTATATATATATATATATTTAAATAACAACTACTATATATATATATATATATATATATATATATAGAGAAGAGAGAGAGAGAGAGAGAGAGAGAGAGAGAGAGAGAGAGATAATTTTTCCAATCTTCCTTTAACAGAACAATTGGAAATTAGGATTGCCTCGACATTCGTCTTCTAAATTTAGGAAAATTTATAGAGATTTTAAGATTTTAAAAGTTTATTTTAGAGTTTAATGACCGTGAAAGATAATATTTAAGTACTTCTCTTTTAATATTAGAAATTAGAAATTTATTTAACATATTTATTGACATTGTTAGACAAAGTACGTCCCAAGGTACCTACGTAAATTTACTTTAAAAAAAAAAATTTATTGATAACACACATACACACACATACATATATATATATATATATATATATATATATATATATATATATATATATATATATATATATATATATATATATATATATATATATATATATATATATATATATATATATATATATATATATATATTATAACATAAAAAATAATCTTTTATATATCATCATAAACCTTTTTAGTCCTATATATATATATATATATATATATATATATATATATATATATATATATATATATATGGTGTCCCCAAATAAAATGTACTAACACATTGACTGCTTTTTGTTTTTCAGGTGTAACTACTATAACAGAATGACAGGAGATCAACCTTGAGGAGGAAAAGTTTGTCCTTAAATGCTATTGGGTCACCGGAAACGCCACGGAAGTGCAAAGACGGTTCAGAAGGGAGTTCGATAAACCGCCACCAACGAACCGGACCATTGCCCGCATCAGAGAGAAATTTGAAGCAGATGGAACCGTACAACGTCAACAAGAAACGTTTTGGACGACCACGGACATCCACCAACACTGCAAAAGATCAGGTACAGGAAACCCTCATAAGATCCCCAGAAATCTCTATGACAAACGGCTCGGGAGACACACATCTCAAAGATAGCGTCCATCTCATCTTGAAGCGTCTAAGCTGGAAATGCTACATACCAAGACTTCTCCATGCTCTCAATGAATACGATCCGGACCGCAGACTTCAATTTTGTGGATGGTACCTGGCTAAATGTGCAGAAGATGCAGGGTTTCCACACAAATTGTCTGGAGCGATGATGCTACCTATAAATTAAATGGCTCGATTGATCGCCTTAATTGTACCTACTGGGGTCCTATAACATGTTAAAGCTGGACACCATTTAAACCTACCAGGGGTAACTGTGGTGTGGGATTTCAACATTGGGCATCATAGGACCGTTTTTAACGGAGCAGTTGATGGGGACAAGTACCTAACTGCTGCAGGGGTCCGGTCAGTCCACACGTGACGAGATGTTTGGTGATAACGCCGTGATTTACTTTCGGCAGAGGGCACCTCCCATACCATTTCGCGATGCAAGAGCTCACTTCGATGCAGCATTTCCAGACACATGGATTGGACGAAGGGGTAGTATTGAATACCCTGCGCGTTCCCCAGATCTCACGTCAATGGACTTCTTTTTATGGGGATACCTCAAGGACAGAGTTTATCGCTCAAAACCAAGAACGATAAATGCATTGAAATTGGAAATCAAAAGACAATGTCGCGACATTCCAAATGAACTGTTTCGTGTCATTTGCGACTCCATTGGTTCGCGTTATCAGCTGTGTCTGGACAATGGCGGTTATCATTTTGAACATTTGCGAGCATGATTCTTTAAATACATGTATGTTCTGTAATTCAAGCCTTTAAACTTGTCACTATGTTCATAAATAAAGTTTGTATATTCTTTCAAAAATTGTTAATATATTATTTTTGAGACACTCTATATATATATATATATATATATATATATATATATATATATATATATATATATATATATATATATATATATATATAGTGTATATATATATATATATATATATATATAACTACTATATATATATATATATATATAATATTTTGTTGCCAAAAAAAAGCAATTAGAAATCATAGCTTAGACAACACGCAATTCGATCATAGGAAAATAGAAGTAATAGTTGCTACTTTAAGAATTTACTATAAGAACAAATTATGTTGATTACACACACACACACACACACACACACACACACACACACACACACACACACACACACACACACACACACACACACACACACACACACACACACACACACACACACATATATATATATATATATATATATATATATATATATATATATATATATATATATATATATATATATATATATATATATATATATATTATTTATTATACCAAAAGTTGACCAATGCATTTTAAGAAATTGCACTTTATTTACACCATTTAAAAAAAAAAAAAAATTGCAGAATTAAAACAGGTTAAAATTTATTTACAAAGGAACTAGCTTTCGCTCTCTCTCGGAGCCTCATTCAGGTACTGAAACGGATGTTGTGCTTCCAGTTTGAACGTTTACTCTTCTGGTTGGTTGTTAAGTAGGTTTTTGTAGAAAGGAGACTTGTGCATAATGGCGTTTTGTAGACTGTCAATCTTGTAGTCCCCAGAGCATTGGTTATAATTGGGAATATTGTTTATACAGAAGGCTTCGGCTATTTTTCTTTTGTTGGTGTAGATAATGTATTTTATAATGTTGCTTTTTGTTAGGATTTATGTGATGATTGTTTTCTTGTCGGTGTTGGGTAAGGGAAGAGTTTTGATTATCTGTGTTTAGGGCTTGCTTATCTTGGTATAATCTTCTGTTATGGTCGGTGTTTTCACCTATGTAGTTTAGGTTACAGTTTGTACATGGGATTTTATAAATGCAGGGGGGGTTAAGTTAGGGGCTTTGGGGGGGTCTAAGAACTTTTTTTAAGATTATATTATTCGATGGGATTAAAGTTATGTTTTTTGGTATAAATTTTCGAATATGTTTTATATCTATGTGGGGTATGGGTAGAAAAGTTTTTTTGTTGTATTTGTTTTTGTGCTATGGAATAGAATTTTGATTTTGCTTTTTTAAATGCCTTGATAATTATGTGATTAGGATACTTTAATTTTTTGAAAACGGTTTTGAGGAAGTCTGTTTCCTGTTTTAGGAAAACAGGAGAACAGATTTTGAAGGCGCGGAGATACAGTTAGGACTGGGTGGCGAGTTTTGTGTTTGTTGTGTGTGCGGAGTACCAGTGTAGGTAGTTTGGAGTAGATGTGGGTTTTCTATAAACTGTGTATGATAATTTAGTGGTGTGGTCCCATATGATACGGGTGTCTAAAAAGGGTATGAAATTTTGAGTGGGAGGGGGGTGTCCATTGTGAAGTGTATGTTGGGGTGAATGTTTTTAATGTGGTTTAAAATGAGTGTTTGGTCAATCGTGTTGGGGATGGCGGTAAAGAAGTCATCCACATAACGGAGCCAAATACAGTTTTTAAGGAGATAATGAGGGAGGTTAAAATAATGTTCAATTAATTCCATGTATAAATTGCTGAGCATGGTTGAAAGCGGGAAGCCCATGCTCAGGTCCTGTTTTTGTTTAAAGAAGTAGGGATAATGTTGAAAGAAATTGTGTTCGAGGGTAAGGAGGATGAGTTCTTTTAAGGTGGAGAATAGATATTGTAAGTTAAAGTTGTTTTTATTTATGTATGTAGATAGCAATTGTAATGCTTGTGGCACAGGGACAGAGGTGAAAAGAGAAGTAACGTCATAACTGATGAATTTGTGTGTTTTTGTGTTGAGAGCAGTTGTTTTGTGTATAAAGTCTTCTGTGTTTTTTAAATGTGATTTTGAGATGGTGCCTAGAAGAGGTTTTAATTGTACTAGTTTATAGGTGTGGGAGTTTGTGTTTTTAATTATGGGGGGTAATGGTATGTTGGGTTTGTGTGTTTTATTATGGGAAAACATTGACAAACATGGATCTTGCAACAACGACATCTTAAAGTGTATGATTTTTACCTCTATCCTACATTCAACCACCATCAACGATTTTCCATAAAAATTTCACCGAGCCCTCAGCCTTCTTAAGAATAACCAAAACATTGTGGTCTCCAGAGCAGATAAAGGTAACAATATAGTAATAATGGATATAAATCAGTACAATACAAAATGCAATAAGTTACTTAATGAAACAAATACTTATCAACCACTCACAAAAAATCCACATAAACCATCTCAGCAAACTTAATACACTTAAGAGCATCCTCAAAAATCATCCCATCTTGCACAAGCAACTTAACGATTACATGACTCAAATCCCTCAATTCTACGGAGTACCTAAAACACACAAACCCAACATACCATTACGTTTCATAATTGCCAACACAAACTCTCACACCTATAAACTAGCACAATGGCTATCTTTACAATTAGAACCTCTTCTAGGCACCATCTCAAAATCACATTTAAAAAACACAGAAAACTTTATACACAAAACAACTGCTCTCAACACAAAAACACACAAATTAATCAGTTATGACGTTACCTCTCTTTTCACCTCTGTCCCTGTGCCACAAGCATTACAATTGCTATCTACATACATAAATAAAAACAACATTAACTTACAATATCTATTCTCCACCTTAAAAGAACTCATCCTCCTTACCCTCGAACACAATTTCTTTCAACATTATCCCTACTTCTTTAAACAAAAACAGGACCTGAGCATGGGCTTCCCGCTTTCACCCATGCTCAGCAATTTATACATGGAATTAATTGAACATTATTTTATCCTCCCTCATCATCTCATTAAAAACTGTATTTGGCTCCGTTATGTGGATGACGTCTTTGCCGCCATCCCCAACACGATTGACCAAACACTCATTTTAAACCACATTAAAAACATTCACCCCAACATACACTTCACAATGGACACCCCCTCCCACTCAAAATTCTTTACCCTTTTTAGATACTCTTATCGTGTGGGACCACACTACTAAATTATCATTCACAGTTTATAGAAAACCAACATCTACACCTAACTACATACACTGGTAGTCCGCACACACAGCAAACACAAAACTCGCCACCCTCTCCTTTCTGTATCTCCGCGCCTTCAAAATCTGTTCTCCTGTTTTCCTAAAACAGGAAACAGAATTCCTCAAAACAGTTTTCAATAAATTAAAGTACCTCAATCACGTAATTATCAAGGTATTTAAAAAAGCAAAATCAAAATTCTATTCCATAGCACAAAAATATATATATATATATATATATATATATATATATATATATATATATATTATATATATATATATATATATATATATATATAAATATAAAAAACAAACTTTTTTGCCCATTTTTCTTAGATATAAAACATGTTCAAATTTTTTTTATCAAAAACATAACTTTAATCCCATCGAATAATATCATCTTAAAAAAAGTTCTTAGACCCCCAAAGCCCCTAACTTAAACCCCCCCTGCATTTATAAAATCCCATGCACAAACTGTAACCTAAACTATATAGGTGAAACCACCGACCATAACAGAAGATTATACCAACATAAGCATGCCCTAAACACAGATAATCAAAACTCAGCCCTTACCCAACACCGACAAGAAAACAATCATCACATAAATCCTAACAAAATCAACATTATAAAATACATCAACAACACCAACAAAAGAAAAATAGCCGAATATACAATATTCCCAATTATAACCAATGTTCTGGGGACTACAAGATTGGCGGTCTACAAAACGCCATTATGCATAAATCTCCTTTCAACAAAAACCTACTTAACAACCAACCAGAAGAGTAAACGTTCAAACTGGAAGCACAACATCCGTTTCAGTATCTGAATGAGGCTCCGCGAGAGAGCGAAAGCTAGTTCTTTTGTAAATAAATTTTAACCTGTTTTAATTCTGCAATGGTTTTTTAAAAAATAGTGTAAATAAAGTGTAATTTCTTAAAATGCATTTTTTAACCTAGGGTTATTAATAAATAATAGATATAAGAAGTGAGCGTTTCAAACTTATTATTAAATTACTATATATAAATATATATATATATATATAATATTCTACATATATAAAAATAGTATATATATATATATATATATAATATATATATATATATATATATATATATATATATATATATATATATATATATATATATATATATATATATATATATATATATATATATATTATCTTTTGCCAAAAAAGGTTATTAGGAAAAATGACCTAGACGACACGCAATTTGAAATAGCAGTAATCCAAGTTAAAAGTCCAATTGCGGATTTATCATTCCAAAGTTTTGTTGGATTTTATGCTAATGAGGTCATTGTTTCAAATGTTGCATATCTCATTTAGGTCTTGATGAGGCGATTCAGGAATTGCGGACAATTTATTCCATTTATTTTAATGTTTATGGAATTTAAATGTTCTTTTTTGACATTGTATTTTCGCAGTTCTTTCCTACGATTTTCGTCCTCTTAAAAATAAGAGTGGGAAAAATATTTTATCGGAATATTTTAAACAACTACTGCAAAAGTTGTCTCGTTCATTGTCTTAGTTCTTCGATTTTAATATACTACAAGAAACGACTTGCGTTTATTTCGTTAATAATGTCATGAAATTTTTTATCAATACAAAAAAATAAGTTCCTATTTAGGGCGTTTTCATTTCTGTCAAATCCGTTATTAATCACAAAATGATAAAAAGTAGTTTTAAACCAAAATCAAAGAAATCATCTTTTATGATATAAATACCATTGGTCAACAAAATTTCAAAATAGCAATTTAAGACTTTTTTTATTAATTTATAGTCCTCGAAGCCAGTATTAAAATTGATGATGAAAAGTTTTGAGATTGCAACTTTTGAAGTATTAAAATAAAAACAAACATCTTTCAATTGAGCATTCTTATTTACCTTTGAACAACTATTTTCGTATTTTTATGCCATATATATATATATATATATATATATATATATATATATATATATATATATATATATATATATATATATATATATATATATATATATATATAATATATAATATATATATATATATATATATATATTCATCACAGTCTCCCACATAACTTTGGGTGATGTACAGTTTTCAAATCGGAAGCTGAAGGCCTTATATCTATGTTCGGAGGTTGTTCAATTGAATTGCAACCATTACGGAACTTCCATGAACTATTCTTCTCAAAGTGATCCTATTCACGCGTTAATCGTTTTCTTTCATCCATACTAGGGTTGGCCGAAGCACCGCACCGCACCGCACCGCACCAGCTTTTCGACAAGTTTCTAAAAACTAAAAAAATGAAAAAAGAAATTGAGTTGGGATATATATATATATATATATATACATTTTTAAATTCTATATATATATATAATATATATATATATATATATATATTATATATATATATATATATATATAATATATATATCATATATATATATATAAACCTTTAACTTTTACATTTATTTTATATATATAATATATATATATATATATATCCTTTTAATTTTTTTATTAAGACACCTCTGTGTAAGATTTATTATTATTATTATTATTTTTTTTTTTTTTTTTTTTTTTTTTTTTTTTTTTTTTTTTTTTTTTTTAAGCAAGAAAATTAATGATGTATGATCACTAGGTTTATGCAAACACGCTTAGCATGTCTGATATTCATCATGTTCCGAGGTTTATCAGAATTAACAAGTGATAGGATAACAAATTTTCCATTTACGAGGTTCATTTTCTCCATCATTAATGGTACAATAATAATTGTAACCGAATCATAAATTTAGAAGAAAAAAAGGTTTCAATATCGTCTCGCTCACCATTTTTATTCCTTGACTGTCATTGTCTGAGGATATTAATACTCTCTTCAGAGTTATTACGAGAGGATGACAAACAAGTATTTGCTGATTATCATAATGATATCTTAAACTGATTGGAGTTCAACGGTACAGTTGGTTAGAATAGGATTGTCATGGAGAGGAAGACATTTATTTTATCATCAGAGCGCACTGGCAGAGAGATTCATTAAGTCCTTGCAACCTTAACATAATTTTCAGGGTAACGTCATGTATTACTGAAAGTTAGCTAACTTTAATTCTGGCCTGTATTTTCTTTAGTTCTTACTGAGCCATGGTCTAATGATTAAAGTGAGGCTCAATTGACCAATATTTTGAGAGAACTTTGCTGACTGTTGTTTGAGATGTCACAACATTTCTAATGTTGGTGGCTGCCGGAGTTTGTATTTTCACTCAAGAAAGAAAATAATTTTTTTTATATTGGCACCCACATCTCTCAATGACACAGTTGAACTCATCTGGGAAATAGGTTCCATTTCACCAACATTCCATTAAATACGTTACTGAGATATTCACCTGTGTGACGTTCAGTGAGAGTTTCAGAGCACGAGACAAAATTTGACTTTTGAAATAATTGTCAACGGCATGACTACTCAGAGAAAACAAAGAAGCTGCTGATTGAGTATCTGACCATTCGTTCGGTGAAGAAAGCTTAATCTTGGATGATAAGTTTGCCTAGAGGTTATAATCCCTGGAAACTTTGTTTCACGCTGTTATACATTTTTCTTTCAAAATAATACCTCTGTAGTATTTTTCCTTTGAGTAGTGTGTTGAAAGACGATACCTTCGTTAGCCGTACAAAGCCAAGAATTTCAACGTGACGGAAACAGAAAATCGTCCATTACTATAATTTCTGTAAATTTATTATATTCCCATCTTTATGATTTTTCGTTTCAGCGTCCCATATATTTGTATTCTATATTAGTTTCAAGAGTAATCTCTTCGTTCTTAAGATTGGAATTGAGATCCTATACTATTTTTCATTTTCCTTTCTACATTTTTTTTGTGTTTGCTGCTTAGATAGTTCTTATGCCAGATGACATTCTTCCTTTCCAAGAATAATTACGATTGCAAAGTGTACGGTTTGCGATGTCATGGAAAACAATATCGAAGTAATCCCAACCAACGCTGGATAAGGATGCCATTGCTTCAACAGTTGATTTCGAGCAAATATACTCACATGTACTAGCCTATCAACAATTAATATTGCTAGATTTCGATTGTGGCTCAAATTACTGTCACTACCCTGAGACGGCATTAGTCAACTCATTCTAATCAATTTCACAAAAGTTGCTAAATATTCTAACAAGTCCCATCAGAAGATTTTCTATTCACATTCCGAGTGTCCGAGTGCGAATGCAAATAATTTATTTTTAATATTTGCGAATGCGAAAGTCAATGAGAATATTTAAAAACACCCGAATAGCTAGTATATATATATACATATATATATATATATATATATATATATATATATATATATATATATATATATATATATATATAATATATATATATATATATATATATTTTATATATATATATATATATAAATATATAAAATATATATATATATATATATATATATATATATATATATATATAATATATTTATATATCTCTAATATACTATATATAGATAATATATATTATATATATATATATATATATATATATTATTCTTTAAACCTTTTCTCAAGAAAAAATAGTCTCTGGAATTGTAGTAACAACAATTTTAGCTTCATTTTTGTGATTTACAAAATTAAAGTTATCGTACAGTGTTATTACTGCATGAAAAATGTTCATAATATATGGCAGTAATAGATGCAATTAGTATCTAAGATATTGATATTTGTTTATCGATATATTCACATTCTTTAAACAGAAAATTTATTAACATTATGATAACTGTGGTAAAGAGAACCAAAAGAAAATGTCCCAGTTCCGAAGCATACTCCTTGAAACAACGGGATGTATGCCTTCTGAGCAGCATGTCATGAATTCGATTACATAGGATATGAATAATATCAGGCTATACTACATAGGGTTACATAGGCTATGATATAACAAATTTAAGCGAACCATAAATTTAGAGGAGAAAAAAAACTTTAAGACAGAATGAACCTGCTCATCCCATCGGCGATAACAGCAACCTTCCCATCTTTTCGGAAGTCACCGTAGCTTTCTTAGTGTCAAAGTTGTAGTCATTCCTAGGGTAGTTAGCGTAGAAACTACTCTGAGTTCTCACGTTAGACAGATTAAAGTGCGAAGAGATGTCTTTGATAAAGTTTGAACTACAGGTGAGAAAGTATTAATATAATTTAAAAACTAACTGTAGGATTGGGGTCTGAGTTACTCAGATATCACACTAGCAGGTAAAGTGACGTATTTACAGCAAAACACTAGGGGTGAAGCAAATCATGAGTTTAAGAATGGTTATGACAAATATATATATATATATATATATATATATATATATATATATATATATATATATATATATATATATATATATATATATATATATATATATATATATACTAGAAATAAAACATTTATCTTTAAAGAAATTAAAATATTAGCATATATATGTTGGAGGGAGGTGGAGAAGAAGGAATAGCATTGGAATTGTCTAAGGTGGCATTAGAAGCACATGTTTGGCAAAAGAGTTCAACTTTAGTGGAATCTTAAATGGCAGCTACTTGTGCTGTCGATTACCTGAAGGAGGGAAGATGGAAGAAGCAAATCTAAGGTTAACTTTTTTTTGAAAAAATCAGAAAAAGGTACGTGATGAAGAGGAGCCAGTAAGATTTATTGCATTTCTACTGAGTAAAGAATATTTTAGTGTCATGGAGAAAATTTTGCACGATTTTGGGATGAAATATAAGTTGCAATGATTTCTGGAATTTGAAGATGACAGGACCATGCCTCAATCGGTTGAGCGACAAAGTCGCATGGCAAGGGCGCGGGTTCGATCACTAGTCTGAATCCTAGGTAGAAATTGCCTAGAGAAGTTCCCCTCCTAGAATTGGGACTATGCTCGTGAGTTGTGAACTTATTATTATTATATATATATATATATATATTATATTATATATATTATATATTATATCGTATATATATATATAGTATATAATTAAATATATATATATATATTATAATATATATATATATATATAAATATTATATTGTATATATTATATATATATATAATATATATATTATATATATATATATAATATTATAGTATATATAATATATATATATTATAATATATATATATATATATAATAAATATATATATAATATAATATATACTATATATATATATATATATATATATATATATATATATATATATATATATAATATACTATATGTATATATATATATATATATATATAATATATATTATATATATTATAATAAATAAATTCCTAAATGCAGCGTCCCTGTGGCTAATAGCATGAGAAACAACGTAAGTTAAACCCAAGGTTATCTAGGTTTACGTTGAAGATAAGATCAATGAGGTTCACGACTCATGCCAGAGAGGAATTAGCTCGCGCTTTGCATACTCCGAGGAACCTTTCCACGGAAACTGTATTCATTCCATGGGAAATCAAAGAAATAAGACCGCAAGTTCCGAGTGTTTGCAGATCGACGTGTTTCAGCATCGACGTGTAAAAACGTTTTCACGCCGTAGACGGGGGTCCTTTCATGCACAAGACTTGAAGAGATATAACAGAAAACAAAGAAAAGATGATCGGAGGGACACAGAGGAGGAAAGAATTTTAAACGGAATATATGAGAAGGATTAGAGGTTAGAAAAGGGTCTAGAATTTTGGGTTCATATCAAGGACGGATGATTAGAGATACGAGTAGGGAGCTGCAACAACTGCTTGGGATCATT
>JABUQX010121409.1:0-35000 GCA_015478945.1 Trachelipus rathkii
AAGTGAATACTCTATAATTATCTTTACGATGAATAAGTAATTGTATTTGGCATTGCTAGAGCTTTACTGGCAAGTGGCAACTCTAATGCAAATCATTTATATTTTTATTATTATTTTTATATGTCAGTTTTTCTCGACATTTATTATTTCACGGACCTTAAATATAGCAAATTTCTTTTAAAATTTTATAAATAATCTTAGAAAAAGGTAATGAATCTATTTACAATTAGTTAATTTTATAACGTGAGTGTGTAATTGGTGTTTTGCTAATTAAAATAATGACATTATATCTGATGGATGGAAAATAGTAAGTTCTCCTAAACTTGAGAAATTACCAAATAGATGATAATTTGAAAACTCATTATTGATTATTCTCAAACCTGATTTTCAATCTCGATTGTTAATTGAAAAAGTGTTGATTTTTTACTTATATGATTTCGCGTTTCCAGGTATTTTGTGTTATTTGCATAAAACCATTATACTTCCCACAGTACTTCTCTTCTAATTTATTTAGTATTTGCCTCTTTAGGATATAGTAATTTCATTTTCTAGATTTATAAAACTTATTTGTTATTATATATTTTATTTATTAGTTTTATTAAGGTCTACATTTTTTTTGCCTTATAAACATAAAAATAACACTAAATTTCACTAAAAATTCACAATGTCTCATGACAATGTGGACTCACTTTATAAGAGTTCCAAAACTGTCCTGGTTAGTCGTGTTTGTAAAACAAAATTTAAAAAATCAAATTTGTAAAAGGGTATAGACGAAAAATTTCATTTCTGTTCAAATATTTTCACTATCAACCCATCTTCTATTTCTCTTTACCTTCTCACCTCAATCAATTTTTAGTTTTCAACCAGATTTAAGGATATCATTGAAACCATAAGTAGTTATTCTATGGGAATACCCAGATCCCTTATTCAAAGAGCAAAAATCTGAAATCTCTAAATGTAACTTAGTGTACACAAACTGTTAATTATACTTATATATCATTTTTAAAACCTGTATCTTTCAAAGATTTTTTTGGTAATTAATTTAACTTTATTTAGATTAAATTGTCAATTGTAAAATCTACATTGGTCTTAACGTACCTTGGGATTTGTTGTAAAGATCTGATAACTCGTGCTTCACTAATTGTGGAATTATAATCTCAAACTGACTCCCAAAGCTTTTATAAAGGTTTTGATAATTTAAGTATTAGGCAAAACTATTTTGGGTCAATGCCTATCGGGAACTGGAAAACATTATATATTAGAAATGTTAGAAAGGTCTTACGCTGCCAAATCATTATGTTATCCTGTGCCAGTTATCATAGCGACAATCCTAAAATTTATATGAGAGTTAGTAAGCAATGCATCACGTCAACTATTAGACACAGTGATTTCCAAAAATTCAAGTTTCCCAAATCCAGCCCAGGGCCTAGGCTTATTTTCAACCTGCACTTGTTTTTTTGTGTGGTCTTCAAACCTCTTCAAAATCAAACTAAATAATTTGTCCTGGTGGAAAGTATATCTCATTTTTCCTCAAAAAATCTTAATTTCAAAGAAAGCATTATAAAATTGATCACTAACTTCAAATTTTGTCTAATAGACTCCTTCAATTCAAACTAAATAATTTATCTGGTGGTAGGTTATCTTTTCTTCATTATTTCATCTTTCTTCGTTTATTGGTTCCAACATGCTAGCCAATTTCAGCAAAATGCCCGATCTAGATACAAGCTCCTTCACATGAGTGTTAATAAAATCAACCCATAAATTACTATTTATCCCTGTTATAAAAATACAGATATTTATGTACAAATTCGCACATACAGATTTACAAGAAGATAACACTAAACGATGGAAAGGATCCTCAAAGATAGAAAGAATCCTTGTTAAAAAGATATAAACAAAGCATATAAACATAATAAAACATATAATGAAATGTAGTTATCTCCTATTCCTGAGTTTTATAATAAAGAGTTGTGTAGTCAGATTCATACCAATGCTCGACAATCAAATTGGCGGAATTTTCCAAAATTTGAAGTGGGATCAGTGACTCCAACCCTAAAAAATACTGTTTCATTTTGTGTAATCTGCTCTTAGAGCGATAGATTGTGGTTTCTTTGAGGGTAATATGAAACTGATAAGTTTGTTTATAAACTTGCTTGAATTAATATATACGTTTTAAGGTTCCGGTACATCCCTAGAATCCATTAAACTTCATTGCTTAAAAATAAATAAGAGGATATGGTAAGTACCCCTGATCTGTAACTTTTCATGGTGATAATAATTATAATAAGGCTCTGAACTTCTAGATGAAGAATTTTTAGACGAAAAATTCATCACGATGAAACCACAAAAAATCATCTAAACTTCAGTATTTGACCCAACATATAATGTGACTAGGGTTTACTAAAATGATATCAGAACATTAATATATGAACTTATGAGTTATAACCTCAAATATCTTGAGAGCTACTGGATTAGTAAGGTTTAGCCACATAGTTTTTATCAAAATTTCACCAATGTAAACAAAGAAATTACTCATGTTGAATACCTTGTAATTACCCTGATTGAACCAAATATTTGATAGCTATAATGAAGTTATCAAAATATTGTTAAACGCCAAACTCATATTAGCACAAATTTCAACTGTCCTTCCCAATACTCATTCAAAATTTAAAAATGTAAAAAATAAGATGTTTAATTTAAATTTAAAAATAATGTTTGTGGAAAGGACGAATGAGTCCTTAAAATCTAGTAATAGGCTTGATTCCAATTCTGCCTTGCAGATTTTGAAAATTCATACTAATGAAGTTGGTAAATGAAGTTTACATTGATTCTTCCACTTGTAACCAAAGCGTTGTCTAAAATCATAAGTTTTAAACATCCTAAGGTCATGGGATGACCAATTGCAATGTTTACTCAAACCTATGAGTTAAGAATAAAAGGTGTAATGAAATAAATCTAAGTAGCCCCAAATGTTCAAGTACTAAACATACCGCAGATCAGTGTCCTGGACTTGTGCAACTTTCTTTCAGTTGCTAAGTTTGCAATAAAAAGCAATATGATATTCTTGTGCTAAAGGAAAGTTCACCCAAATGTATGTCTAGTTTTGAGCTAAAGCACCAAATAATTTATATTTGAGCATCAATTACTATAAGGATTAGGGGTAAAGTTTTGGCTTCAGTTCGATGCCTAGTCACTGTGGCTCTCAGAGGTCCTACCTTTCTAAAAAGAGTGCTGACAAACTAAATATATTCTTAGAACCATCAAAGCACCTAACACATATAAAAACCTTATTAAAGGGTTTAGTAACGCAAACTTTTGAAAGAGACTGTTCTTATGTATATATGAATTCAGCCTTGTTTCACCTTCCTTTGGGCTGATGGAGATCTGTAAATTGTCACAGATTAAGTTCAGATCAGGCTTCAATTAGACTTTGAAAATGGGTCCCATACCACTGATTTCTACATATAAAGAGTCTAATAACCCATTTTTCGATTTGGATGCCTTAATAGGCATTGATTTAATATTTCCCAGAATTGATTAAATGTATGAGTAGATCTGCTTTTAAGTTAAGAGATGGTTCTGTTATTCCATTTGGAAATATAATTTTATATACAATAACCAAATAAGAGTTTCAAATCCACCTTCAGTTGTTCAAAATCATATTCAAAATCAAAATCACATTCATGTTCAAAATCAAAATCAATCGCAGGCTAACCATACTTTAGTTAATGCAGTCTTAAACCCTCAGTTATCTTTATTTAACTTTACCATACTAAGTAATTCCTTGAGGTATAAGGATTAGAAAACATTCAAATTGAGTCCTTAGAATAGAAGGTATGTATAATAAATCTGAAGATGATTTGGGAAACAGATTGAAAATTCAAAGGTGGTATAGAGTTTAAAGACGGGTAAATATTAATTGAGATCTTCCAACTAAAATTAATGTTGCAGCTTCTCTCCAGTAAACCCCTGCCATCTTTAAATTTTTATATTGATCTGTTAACAAAAATAAAGTGATATTTTAGGTTATTCATCAAATATCTAGTATACCCTATATAAATCAAAATCTAATAAACCAAAACTTATTAACTAGTTAAAACCCTTAACTATTCCTTTAAAACTAGGTTTAAATTTAAAATGAGGTAGCCTATACTGGACCAGATCTTTATGTCCCCGAAAGAATACGATTCTGGTCAGATCAAATCAGTTGTTTGTTAGTGGATTACTAAACAAGCCTTCCTGTATTTGCTAAAATCTACGAAGACCGCAATCGCTTTTGCTTTTTTTGTAAAAGTTAATTAAAGGTTTATCGATACTCAACCATTGTTTGGGGTTTCGCATCCCCACCTTTCATACTCTAATCATAATACCGATGGATCATACTCGGTTTTGCGAGGACATATGTGTAATTAGCATCTTATTAAATAATTTCTTTGTTATAATTTAATTATTATGGGCAATGATCACAACATTTAAAAGTTAAACTTTATATGAATGCAACAAAGAATGGAAGATAGTGGTTTCCATCTTAGTTAATCCTAACAAGACTCACAAGAACTGTTATGGAAGAAGAGGGCAGAATAGTTCAACATCAGTGAACTAAATATAAGGCTCTGATATCTTTTTTAATCCTTTACAGATAAGTTAAAAGAAAATTTTTTTAGTAAATTTTGCCAATACCAAAAGATTGTTGTTATTTGCTGTGTCCAAGGTTTTGATCCTTTAAACATCTTTTGGCGCGCCGTAATTATAATCGGTGCAAACATTACCGCTCATGGTGATCTCTTGCTTGGGTCAGCATCCCGTTGATGTTTGTGTTGCCAGCTTCGTGATACCAGATTTAAATAAATCATACAATATTAAACAGTGTGGCTTTCACCTCCTCAAACCTTTTTTATTTTACTCAGATGCCCACCCTTGTTAAAGGTGGTTTTCAAGTCGTTTATAGCATAGGTCATTCACTTAATATTCTCAAAGGCCATATGTGGCCCTCTCAAACTAGGGCTTTGCCCTCTTTAGAGTTATTATCTGTGTTCTTATTTTTCAAGTGTAACAAATCAATATTATCAGAATTTTCTAATATTCAGTTCAAAAAAGATGTTTGTAGATGCTCAAATTGTCCTTTCATGGCTCCTGTCTGGAAGAAGTTAAAAATAAAAATATTTTTGTTAATAATTAGGCTCAAAGAAATTTATCAAATCAAAATCAAAAAGAGCAAGAGTACAAAGTATCTATTTCTTATGTCAATACTGATGAAAACCCAGCAGATCTGATTTATCAGAGGTGTTACAACTTCTATTTTTCTTTCAAAATTAACCCGATCAAAATTTCTTCTTGGATTCTTTTAGATCAATCTCAATGGCCTATTAGTAAACTTAAATGTTTGTCTGAGGCCAAGGAAAAGACTTTACAATGTAACATCTGTGGTTGTTTTCTTAATAGCACTTAATAAAACTATTCAAGTGTGCATAGGCTTTATAAAGCAACTTCAAAATATCAACTGCATTAGCAGGAGTGGTGCTGGATGAAAATTGTGATCGGAAAGCCCAACTCTATTGGTTGAAGATACGCAGCATTGTTTTCTATGAGAGATATTTCTCCAAAACTTAAAAAGGATAAATTCACCACATCAATCAATCAACCCACCATATGACAAAGGCCTAATCCAAATTCAAAGCAGATAGAATTGTCAAGACACTTTGAGGAGCAATATTGATGTGATACCCACTCTTCTTTGGCAAGGATCATCATCTCACCAAATTAATAATAATTTTCATTCAAGATACAACACTTGGTGTTCAAACCCACTTATCAATTTACTCAGAGCCTGGCTTGGATTAAAGGCCAGTGGCTGTAAAAATGTTTTGTCAGACTATATATCGCAAAAAATTTAAACAGTATACCCTTTAAATATCCAAAATGATTAATCTTCCTCATCATAGAGTTAATTTGTGCGCCCTTTGAGCATACTGGAGTGGACTTTACAGGGCATCCAATTATGGTCATTAATGATAAGCAATTTCAAAAAACACAATTAGCGTAAAGTGCATCCTATGGAGAGCCAACATGTTGATGTCCTCTATATGTCCCACCAACTTTTACTTAACATTCCAACGTTTCACGAATATATATGGCATACTATCCAATTTGTACTCAGATAATGCCAGTAATTTCAAACACAAGGTGGAAATATACTGTTAGAATTTTGTTTTCAAATATGTCTTCAACATATAAAAATAAATAATGATCAAACATTACAAGATTCAGCTCATTCAGCTGGTAATTCAGTTTAAGAGAATGATACATGAACAGTTATGATGTCTTCATAAACCATAGGTAAAAGCAACCCAACCCATTTTCAACTAAGTTGTCAGTATTTCAATATCAACGCACGTTATCAATTCAAGACCTCAACTCAGGTCATCGATAATGACGGTAGTGTTATTGCTCCAAATCTTTTGAAGCCTTATGGCAATTCAAACCTCATATCAATGAAGTTTCCACCCCATATGGAAACCCTCCCTCACAACAAGACTTAGCCACAACTCTAACTGCTAAGCAGAGCTTTGAGACTTTCAGGGAATTAAAAAGAAACTACTATTAATTTGCGTGCCAGACTATAAAAAAAATTCCATCAGTCAGAGTGGGACCAACAAGAATTATGCTGAGATAGGTTCTGATACACACCTAATAAGCCTTCAGAACCCTTCTACATGGTGGAGGTCTGGTGTCATTGTTGGCATGACGATGGGATTTGTGATGTTGTTAAAAAGGAGATAATAAACCTGTTACTATCTATTGTCATTCACCCATTATTAATTATTACCCACTCTGTCTGGGGAGAACACGCTGAACGCATGATTCTAACCAGATGGTCAAACAATGAAAATACACTGCTGATCAATCAAATTCAAATCAGTTATTCAAAGTAATAGGGATACTCTGCTATAGTAGATGTACAACCTTCAACTTCTGGTATAAATTACCCCAACTTGACTCTCAACAGAATCCAATTTCAGCTCAATCCAGTCAAAGAAAGAATTCATTAGAGAGCTATTGTCAGAAGGTCAAGAATCTTTCATATAATTCATCTAATTTGTAAAAATTTAATTCCTTTAATCTCATGGTTTTCATTAGAACTCTTCAGTGGGAGGATATAAAACTATTATATACTTCCACATATTTCTATTTTGCTTATTTTAGTATTTTACTTTATATCATTTTATTTAGATTTATAAATATTTGCTATATACAGTATTTTATTTATTAGTTTAGTTAATCATATTTTTGTCTATGACATGCATCCATTTCACAATTGTCAAAAATCACAAATGTCTTGCGACAATTGTGGACTCACTCTATAATTCAAACCGTCCTATTTAGTCGTGTTTGTGTAACAAAATTTAAAAACTCAAATGTAAAGTTTTAAATTTCTTCATTTCTTTTCAAATATTTTCACTATCAACCTATCTCTATTCTCTTTACCTTCTCACCAATCAAATTTACCCTAACTAAGATTTTAAGTGATAGATTACTAAAACCATAAGGCAGAGTTATCTATGGAATGAGGATCAGCCCAGAGCAAAAATTCTTTGAAATCAACAAATTCAGAATTGTATATACTTATATATCATTTTTTTAAAACCTTTTTTTGGATATTTAAGTGATTCAATTTCAATAGAAATAAAAAAGTAGAATAATAATATCATAGCAAGGCTACTCTGTTTCAAATTTCTATATTATAAAAATATCAACAAAAGATCATGTTTCATTTTATTTCTGATGTAATATATTATCATTATTACAAATAACACTCTTTGGTGTTGATGTTTCATTGTATCATAGACTATAAGCCCTATTTTAAGATTTTGTACTCAGATATAGGGCCTAGGGTTAAAAATCATACCTAATAGAACTTAAAAAAAAAGTTTGCTTACAAATTATATTTCGCGTGACGTCACGAATCTCAAAAAATCCAAAAAATCAAAATTTGATTTTTTTCTCAAAAAATCCAAAAAATCCCCAACCCTGTTCCCGAATCACTTATTGAAATTATGGTTTAATAATTTTTTATGATGTTATGACTGATTAGTGAAGATTAGTGAAGAGTTTTGACAATCACAATTTTAGTATTACAAAACCCTTCTCGAAATTAACTTTCATACTTGCAAACAAGAGGTAGGCTAGCCAGTCCTATCCTAATACCAGAATTTATATAAAATTATAGTCGTTTTCAGATAAGGAACCGTTATTCCTGATGCGACGTCATTGTTCTAATGGCCTTTTCATCGAAACCAATCTTACGAATGCCTCAATTGGAGAAGGTGTTTCCATTTCAAGTAGACGCATCAGATACTACATTAGGATATGTCTTGCTACAAGAAGATGATGGAATCCTACATCCAGTAACTTATGGAAGCAAGAAGCTGTCACCAACGCAGCAGAGGTATTCTTTCATCGAGAAGGAAACTCTGGCTATTGTGACTGGGGTCAAAAAGTATGAACCATATTTATATGGGGTGAGTTCATAATCCAGTCGGACCATCGTCCTTTAACCGCCATGAATAAGAAGAAATATGAGAGTCCCAGAATCATGCAGGGGGCTCTATACCTTCAGAGGTTTAGGTTTCTACTCCAACATATCCGTGGAAAGGACAATGTGATAGCTGACTATCTTAGTAGATCTGTGGGCAATGGAAGATTGGATGAAATCGTCGACCCTCAAGAAACAAATTGTAATCATTCTCAAGTCTAAATTTGTAAATATCGTATTTATTAGCAAAGATCCTTTCAATTTGTTCGCGGTACACACTCAGCACTCAATATAAGTCATTCGATTAAAGCAGAACAGCTTCTAACTCAATATAAGTGTATAAAATTATACATAAAAATCAAAAATGCTTACATCATTTTCATCATTTATCATTTTTACTAAATCGTTTACTTCAAACACCTTAGAGGCAATAATCTCTCTAAATACGTAATCATTCATCCTCATTATTATTTCATTCTAATACCCATATCCCCACCCCCAAAATACCCCTCATTAATATGTATATATGGTTAGCTTAGGAGTGTAAGCCATATAATATTAATACAAAATATTAATATATTCTTATTTACTTATTTTTTTATATTATTTATTATTTTTGTTAATTTTAATTACAGTTATATATTATGTGAGTTTATTACTATTTTTAAAGTGTTATAATATACTAAAGATGTGTTCAGGAATATATACTTATATATATATATAATATTTAATATATAAGTATTATATTACTTATAATCCATAATATTATAAGTTATGATAATAAAGTATAGCAATATAGAGTATTTGTATATAGGAGGTGAGGACTTGATTATATATAACTTACATATAGAGATGATATATTACCAAATATTTATATATATATATATAGTATAAATATAATAATGTAGACTATAGAATAATCATGTGACTTTAAGAAGGTCAAAGTGTTGGGTATATTGAAAAGTGTTCTAAATAAAAGATTTTTTAGTTTATTTCTACATAAATATTTATAATTACAAATAGTATAATTCCATAAGCAAAATGGGTATATAATATATATAAGTAATTTATGTATAAATGTAGAGTTAAATGAATAAGTAAAATTAATTATATTCAATTATGTGAATATTATTGATATAATATTGGCATCTGTAGCTGCCATGACTTCTCTTATTTACTCATATATATGTAGAAGGTTCTCAAACAGAACTCACGACTTGATAATGCGTGTGAGATTAGTGACGTCGAAGATGTATAGGAGCCGTACACTAATAGACCTGGTTAGTTCATCTTTTCCGTTAGCCCTAGACCTGGTTAGTTCATCTTTTTAAGTAATCATCTCATTTATTTATAACACGTTATATTACTTATTAACGGTGCATTCATATAAATGGTGCATACTCAGATAGTAGTATGGATATACTAATACACTATATACTCATTTATATATAATATATAAGTAGTGCCAGAACTAGTATTGTTATACGAATTAACATACCAAATAATAAACACAGAAAGTGAAGGCCATCCACGGAGTGAAAATAAAATACTCAAATAGCGTTAATACCTGAAGAAATCATATATATATGATCCATTACGTACCCATTGTGCCATTAGGCAGTATTAAAGTACAATGTATCCATAGGTACATCTCGCAAGTGATTTAATAAGTGGACTATACATCATATTTATCTCTATATCAGAGTTTATTTACACTGGACGGTATATTCTCTTTTCCTTTACGCAACATAAAAACTTATTAGAGGAACAATTATTCAGTTTACTCATTTAAATAAAATAAAAATATGGTTAATATATATAGCAATAGACCTACAGAGCTACACAACTTCTGACGAGGGATAGGTTTTCCCAAATAATCCTTAAAATCTTAACCAATTTATATGTATCACTGGTGGTAATTTGAAGCCTCCGGTGGTGTGGGTTTAGTTGAATATTTGGAATTGCGAACTATGTTATCTTATGCATAGTATGTCATCTTATATTTACCCAATTATACTTCAAGATATATTCATACCTTCTTGGGTTTTGTTTGCCTTCACTATACCATTCCTTGTAATTTCTCAAGATGTAATTTGAACAAGACTCTATCTTCAAAAACTCTTATATTATTTATTTATATCCCTTCTATTTATGTTTATTCCAATATTTTAAAATAAATTTGGTGAAACTTATTCATCCCACCTAACTCCTTCCTCCTTTGATTTAAACTTTTACTTTTTTCGTATAAGTAAGGATATATATAAATATATCAGTTAAATTGTATGAATTTTTTGTTGGCTTGAATTTCAATTGTTAGGTAAGTGCTGATTTGATCGCTGTTCATGAGAAGATGCATATGATTTGTGGTGTTCCAGTATTAGGAATTTTTTTATCATAAGTGTTCATGTTTGGGTGATTTCAGTTTTGTCTTAGCGTTGTAAAGTTTAGAAAATCATATAGATAAGTGCTTTGGACTGGTGATAGTGTTGTTAATTAGTTATTAGTATATATATAGAGAATGACATCATACATCAATTAAACTACCACTTCTATTGAAAAACTATCATATATATACTTAGGCTAATCTCAATCGAGGTTGCTCAGTGGGCACAACAGATCACAAGAGAGTAACAAACAGAAGAATGGCAATACTGAATTCATTCAGCACTCATATATCCATAGACTGAAGTGAAAATTTAGACTTCAACTTATTCATATACTCAGAAATGATTCTATATATTGTAGTATAATTTGCATTCTCTACTCGATTACTTCTGATGTTCTTAGATGAAAAAAGCAATCTCTCAGTTGACACAAAAGATAAAATTGATTACTACTAGAAAATGCATCCATCATGTCTCTTATCTATTATTCTGTTAACTCTATCCTCCTCTAGGTTCCTCCGAACAACTTCTTATCTTTGTATCCTGTTCTATCTCTTTAAGTCTCCTGCAGGATTACCCAGACCTACGGCAAGGAAACATTTTTGCCACTTCGGTGCTGATAACTGGTCGGACTTGCTGTCGAACTACTTTGATTTTCCATGGAATGGCTACTGCTTCAGTGGGTTTGAAGTTTGCTGCACAGCAAAATATTTTTATGGGTTCCCATCAAATTTCCTTTAGATTTCATGGGATCCTATGCCCAATTTTTTCTATTGTAAAAGATGAAATTTCCTAGAGAACCGAGGGAGTAATACGATTCAAAATTTTCGCCTTCCTATTGAAATTTTCCTATTGGTTTCAATGGGAATATTTCTTAAGGACCCATGGAAATCCAAGCAATTTTTTTTTTGTAGGAAAAGCAACAATTCCTATAAAATCAATGGGAAAATTCCCTCAAATCCTATAAACAAAAAAAAATATTATTTCCTATCATTAAGCCACGCCTATCTTAGAATCAACCTTATACAGATTAAATAAACAAACTTACACACACACTGCTGCAACATCAATAAATCACCACATCTTAGAATATGCCAGTCACATGTTTTCGAAGGCTTTCCTCGCTGTGATAACTTTGCCACCATCAAGAGTACCTCCAGAGATTCGAATAGCTTCCTCGCTCGATGAAAGGTGTTGAAATTGTACGAAGCATTTTACCACCAGACCACCAAACGACAGCTCCAAATGGTTAAATTTTATTTAAAAACAATAATAACAGTCTGCCGCAAAGCGTATTATTATTATTATTATTATTATTTTTATTTATTATCTATCTATCTTATGTGAGTTAAGAGATTAAATAATTTCAATAATTTCTGTATGATCATCTATTATTCGAATCTGTGATTATATTTCAAGTATTTGAGATTATTTATTGTGTATAATGAGTTTTTTGAATTATTGTTCATTCTGAGAATAATTAGAATTTTTAGTATATAAATTATTAAAGATAATGTTTATTATTAATATAACTTTATTTCACTTAATTATATTAAATTAGAATAATTAATTATTTTTATTTTTATGAAACTAAAATATTTATATATTTAATAACCTAATTTCTAATTTTACGTATTATTTATTAATTTATTTAATAATTATTAATTCTTCATAAATTTATATAATAATATTATAATATTTATTAATTATTAAATTATTTATATTATATAATTATATAAAAATAATATATATATTATATTACTTTTAAGGAAAAATAAATGTATAAAATAAAAGTCTAATATCATTTTAAAGATTAAATTAAATTACATAGATAAAAACTGAACTTATTATTATTTTTAATAGAAACAAATTAATTAATATTTTATAAAAGATAAAAATAATTATAATAATTAAATAATTAAATATTAAATAATATATATTTAATATATATATAAATATAATATATTAAAATATATACTATAAGAATTACTAAATAAATAATAAAATATATATTTATACTACCTATTATTTATGAAAACTCTAACATTATATACTATATACTAATACCATACTTTGAGTAATTATTTATAACAACTATATAGTATATAAACTATATAATTTATTAAGGTTTTTATAGGACTAAGAATTCAACCAAACTATAGTTTATAAATTGTCTCATAAAAATATATATATTAATATATTGATAATTTATATTATATATAATATATATATATAAAATTATTAATTATATAATAGATAATAATATATATATTAATTATATATAATATAATATATAATATAATAAATATATATATATATTATATTCTATACTATATATTATATATTAAAGTATTAAAATATTATAAGTATATATTATATATATAATATATTAAATATAATTATGTTAATATATCCATGTTAATAATAATATAATTAGTATATAAATATATATTAATAATATATTAATAATATAATAGTAATAATATATATTAACAATATTAATAGTATATATATACGTATATATTAATATATATAGTATTAATAATATTTATTAATAATATATATATATAAGTATTAATATTGACTGTATTATTCGCTATTTAGTTATCTAATAAACTTAATACAACTCCATAATATATCTTCAATAATAAACTACATAATAGATCTTATACATTGATAGATATAAAGGTATTTATAACTAAATTATGGTATATAGGAAATTACGGATAAATAATAATTTAGATATTTACCTAATTATAACAGGTTAAAACAAAGAAAAAAATAAATAAATTAAAAAATATAAAAAAAAAAAAAATATATAACTTTTTAAAAATAATATTAAAATACCATCATCTATATATCTTATATTAAGTAGCTATCAGACAGCTATAAAGGAAAAATTTTATAGGCAAATCCTTGTAAAAAAAATTTTTAGTTTAAGGTATATATTAAAATTTAAAAAAATAACGTTAAATGAATATATACTATAACTAAATAATATATATATATTTATAGCCTATTTTTATATTTTATATTTTTAGGTTAAAAATATTAAGCAATAAACTCATTCTGCAATATTTATATTAGGTATAAGCAGTCATATATACGGCATAGATAGTAATATTTATAAACAATCTCGATAAAGAACGCAACATACACCCGATATATTCTATTAAGCGTTCAACTCTTAATATCGCAAATTAAGTATACCATCGTATGTGTATTTACGAATTACAATATGTGAATAGACAAGATCAATATATAGAAACTCATGATCGACTGCTAAATAAGGATAGTATAAAGAATTGAATGAGTGATTAGGGGATCCGACGAATCGAACGTGAAGAGCATATAGTCCGTGATAGGAGTCAGTATGACACGGCACAACTTCTCTGTGCGGATATGATATCTCTAGATGTCAGGATCCACTTAACTCTTATCCCGCTGTGTGATAAGGAGTGACGTTCGTCGAGAGCGTTCTGCAGTTAGGAAGATCACTCCAACCATCCAATGCCACACGAAAATATGTCCATACACTGATTCAGGATTCACGCACAATTCGGGATATATAATAGAGGCTCGTTTTCACGCGCGGATCGGGAGTATTCGATAAGAGGACGACATTGCACTGAGTAAGCAACCATCACTCGTGGATGTACTATCATCTCGTCATTGGTAAGTAGAATCTATAGATGGGGGATGGTAGGTTGAGGAATTAAGCTTAATCCTAACTACCTAATAACAATACATATATACCTTTATCATTTACCGCTTCCTGCTATACCGCTTCCGTCTATATTAATATACCTGGTATACTTTGCTGAAATTATCCCCCTAGTAAGTTTTAGTACTTCCATAAACTTACAGCGATAAGTGGCTCACGTATGAGATCCTATACTCCGGTAAACTTGAGCTGAAGATCTATACCTAGTTACAATTTCTTATCGAGAGAGAGATATGAGAAGTAATCGCGTTAAATGCAAGATAATATTTAATATTTCTATATGTTTATATTATTGATATTAATATAGTAACGAATTCTATATATGAATGTTTTATTGAAATAGAGTTTTGTTTGTTTTCGTTTGTACTGCGTTAACACAATATTTCCGTCGGTTTTGCTCCATTTCATATGTAGCGTGATGTGAGTCTAGTTGGATCCTTCTTCATTCATCATACTTCCTGCTGTTTTGATTTTTTTCTTGTTCTCTTCTTCTTTCTATATCATTTCACTTATTAGTTCGGAAACTTTGTATTTCTTCTTATTAAAGAAATAACTTTAATAAACGAGTTGGGAGAAAGGGTTCTTGTTATATTGCTTATTTACTAACGAGTACTTTTCGGCTATAGACATTTATAAGAAAGATTAATAATAGAGGCTCATTTCGTGGCAGAAAGATATGATAATATAAATGACAGCAAGATTTTATATAAGAATAGAACTTTAATATTGCGAAATAGCAAAGCGTGTACATACGGTATATTACATTTTCAGCTATAGCAATAAATATAGTCAGTATTCTAAATCTGATTATAAGATAAGGGTACTTATAATCATTATGCAGTATTGATTCACTGGTTTATGAGTTCACTTAATATATATACTCAAAATCATATATTATCATATTATATATATATTAATATATTATAAAATTAATAATATTTGTAACTTATATATATATTTATTTCTATTATATAATTTATTTTTTATATTAATTATTATTTTATTCTTTTAAATACATAATCTTTCAAATTATGAGTTAAATTTTATACTATATATTATGACATTATATTTAGGACTGTCCTTATTTATACCTAAAAAATAGTTATTTACCTATTTTTCTATCCAAGTATCATAAAGCATTGGAAGCGTTACAATCTTATTTTTTTTCTTTTATTATTATTTTTTTTTTTTTTAAAACATTTTTTCTAATTTACCCGCTAAATAAATAGGCAATTAACTATTATATATAACAAATTGATATATTAATACCTATATATATATATATTAATATACTTTAAATATAATTTAGGTAATTACTTCATATACACATACAAAGGGGCCTTTCATCTTATCAAATTTTCCTCTTACTATATTGTATATTTTTGTTGAGAATATGTACAATACATAGTATTGGTAGTTTAATATACCAAGATAACAAATTACTATACACGTCATTATATAATAAGATAACATTTATTTATAAGTATATGTAATATAATAATTCCATAGTAGTGGTTTAATATAGTTATAAAATAGATGTATTATATATACTCAGTATAATATATATAGTTAATATATTTATTAATCTTCTCTGGAAGATTATTGCTGTATAATTAATGTGAATGCTAACTAGGAGTGTATTTTGGTCCGAGTAGTGCAGGAGAGCCGGAAGGTACTCCAGTTGAAGAATAAAAAGTATTATTTAATTCTCGTAGACGTAGAGCCGAGTAATTAGTACTAATTTTTCATTTATACTTATCCTTCTATTAATATAATAGATATATTATTAATAAGATATATAATGATGATATATTATAATATAATTTATAATTAATTAAGTTTAATATATTTATTATTACTTATATTATAGTATATAATAATAAATGATAATATAATAATATAACTATTATTATATTAGATAATTATATATGAAGGATTGATTCTAAACATTACAATTTGATCTCATGCACCTTCTCGTCGTCGGATCTCTAAGGTAGTAGACTACCAGTAGAGCAAAGTTATTTAACTCCTTTGGTACTGAAAGGATGAGTAAACTCTCGATGAGGTGTTAGGAACTTTTAATGTAAAATAATAAACATAATAATAGTAAACTTTTAAAGAAATAAATTTAACTCATGATAATCAAATTTAGATTTTTATAAACAGGAATGGAATATTCGTTTAGGATTTGCTGCTATATAAAACGATTAGTTGAAGAGTCTGAATAATAATGGAAAGGCTGGAATACAATATGCACTCTGATTCTGAGATGAAGACCCGTTGCGCTAACTGTTTGTATTAACTTGCTTTTAGTTGTGTGCAATTTTGAGAGAGATTAATGAAAAACTATTGCATATTTTTCTATTGTAAATAAGTGCAAAGAAATATTGCACTGATGCAGCAATATTTATTTTATTAAGGGTTAGACGAGATTTTGTGATATTTTGCATCACTCAATCTGCTCTTTTTAATTAATGTTTATTCTCAAATCTGTTACCTTTCAAAACTAAAAGCTTTGCAGCCACTGCTTTGGTTTGCCTTGAAACAACGAGCAGGGTGAGCCAAGAGATGAGCTGTCTCTCCATCAGGTATATTTATATATATTTGGTGTTAAGCGGTTTTGTGAAAGTTTGAGTGTTTAAAAAGAATTCTGTTTGAGATGTTCTTTAATGCACTTTAAGTTAGTGATGTACTCAAAAGGATGTTTATAATAATGTATCATTATGCTATAGTTCTACTTTTAATGGTATCTTCCATAAAAAAGAAGTTCATAGCAGATGCTATGTAAGAGAAAATCTTTTATCTCATTCCATCTCTCATCTTTTGTGATGTTATCGCATGCTTATTCTTTACAATTTCTTGGAAGGTAGAGAATCTAATTGTTTGAATTAATATAATTATTATAAACTTATATAGCCCCTTATATAGTAAGGTAAGCTTATTAGTAGGGGTTCTGAGGTTATTATTATAGTTAAATATATTATATTAAGAAATTAAATTATATATTAAAGTAAAAAAAAAGTGAAATAGTATATAGTATAATAATATTATTAATAAATATAATATAATCATAAAAAAAATATATAGATAAAATTAAACATTAATGTAATAGATAAATAAATATATAATGAGAAGGTAAAAGTTGAGAGTATTTTCTTACTATACAATATAAAATGAGTAGTATAGTCTTATTCAGTACGGATTGCATATTATTTTCTCGATTATCTTAGAAAATATTAAGCAATGATTTGTTAATTGAATCATTCCATTTCAGGTATTGAACACTGTTAAGATTAAAAAGTGAAGCGAATAATAGTCAAGTGAGTGTCTTTCGTGTCCTAGTCTGGAATACCATTATCTAATCAAGGAGGAAACCCAAAGGAAAGGTTCAAAACATTATATGAAAGCGCTTACTGGATCATGCTTGAAAAGAACTATGAAAACAACATATTTTAAGATGAAGAAAGAGTCTGATCTGTCAAGAGGAAAAGTGGCCGAAAAAAGCAATACCTCAAACAAAGAAACATCCTTTTTAGTTTTCCTAATTATAACAATCTTAATCATCATCAACTGTCTACTCTTCTCTCGGGAAAGACTTACTTTCCTCACCAAAAATTAAACAAAACACATTCGATTCCAAGATTCTTGGACTATTGTGGATAGATAAAAGGCAAAGAAATTCATTCTCAAATTCGAGGTGATAAATGATTGTCTGGGTGGATCAATCTTGCCATTTATATTCTTTTGTATGAAGACATTGGATTATAAAAGTTGAAATACATCACGTATGTGATAAGTAAAATAATACAATATAATAATTATTGCCAGTCAAGGAGTTAACTATTTCAAGTAAGAGAGTTTATCCCAGAAAATATTCGAAGATAAAAGGTAATAACAAAATAACAATTTCAGCTGCAAGAAATTCAAGCAATATCATTAACATCAGATATTGGGACTTGCCCATATAACAATGAAAGCTTTATAAGTATGTCGGGCAGGGCATTGATTGATAAAGATTTTCAAAGGAAAGAGTGGAAATACAAATCAGTTAGTTTTATGTAGTTTGTATTGGTTTTGCAAAAAAGTACTGTGAAATACTTAAGAGCTGGGATTTAAAAGAAGAAATATTCATGTGTCTAAGCAGATCATAGCACTAAACAATAAATGACTAATGTGACGTGAGGAGAGCGAACAGGTTAAAAGCGGGACCACTGGTTATTACATGAGGCATGTTGTTATTCATTCTTACAGCTAGTAATACATGATCTGATACTTATCCTCAAAATTCAATTACTAGACTTTAATTACTAACTATTAGCAGCTTAAACAATTGTTAGCTTCCATGTTTCGCTCAGATTCATCCCTATGGTACATATTGGTAAAATGAAATTCACAAATCTCAGCGCATAAATTTGTACAAATACTCATTGCTTCATTACCTGAGTGGAACAGATGGAATTCATTTACAAAGTTTTTATTTACGAACCGTTGACTCTGCAGTTAAAGCAATAATGAATAGAGGAAGAAGAATTTGCATTAAGGTAACCCAAATATCATTCTTCAATTCCGAAAAACAATCTAGAAACTTAAATGTGAGATTCTTTACTGGAAAATGCTTAATGGAGAAATTATCAATAATTTACGCTGCTATACCCAAGTATTTAATGGAATTCATCTATGAAGAAGGATGGATTGGGAATGGATTTTTGAGATATTATATATGTTGATTAAACTTACCTTGACTTGGGCAGTTAATTGCATTCAAACTTCTTGTATACTTTCTTTCTATGCATATAAGGTGAAGGTATATCGTCGTGGTGACATAAACTATAGAATGAGATGAGATGCTTATAAGAATTCGTTCAATATGGATAAAGCCTTCGCGTATGTTATGTACCCTAATTAAAGCAAAGAGGAATATTTTAAATGTACTTTGCACTGTTCTAAATTCCAATACATATATTACAGAATTTCCCCCCAGTTTTAAGGATGAATATTTGGTCGTAATTAAAAGGGGAACTTCTCTGACTAAGTAACAACTTTTTTCACAACTAGTATTAAGAAAAATATTACTATTTATATTTCAGAGATTCTGACTGTACAAGAATGATGACTTCAAGATGACTCAGATTTCTATATACATCTACTTGATTAGACTCTCAGAGAGAGGTAAAATAAGGTTTTTAAATGTAGTTTTGTTAAAATTAAAAGCTTCTTCAATAATTTAAAGATTAAGGATTATACTATATGATTTTTTAGTGTTTTGAGTCATCAATATTGCAGTAGTGCTTGTTATTATAATAGTATTCGTTCCGCAATTTCATTTACCTATTTCTGTTTTGTGTGCATATTTTTAAAGCTAGATTTATCAAAGTATTTTTGTTGTTAGGGGTAATCCATTTTGAATATATACCTTAGTGCTTTATTTTACAAAAATAATCAATTACAATTTCGTAAATAGTGAGTAAAGTTATAGTGCTTTATCTCCTATTCTGAGTGTATTTATTTATCTTTAAGTTTTGTAATATAAATTAGTTATTAGTTTTCGTATATATAATATTATCACTACAACACAAAAAAATCATTAAAGCATTAATTTCTTTTTTAGCAGTTTTGATATGACATTTTTAGATTTTTCTTCGTCAAAAACTTATTCTCATTATATGTCTCTTCATTATTATTTCATATTGAATTCATATATTAACTATTTTTTGATTTAAACTACCTTTTATAAATATTAAGGTCTCCGGCGGAAAAAGTCGAGATATAGTGGTTCCGGCCGGAGCCGGAGATCTTTAAATAACGGCGAATCACGGCAAGCGGAGCCGGAACGCTGGAGATCCGGTGCTCCCCACTCCCCTATATATAATTCTAATGCTCATAATAAGTAATATGATATATATTATATTCTCACATTATATATATAGATGCATTAGTTACCGTAAGTTATAATAGACTATCATATCATTAACCGTTAACTATGATATCATTATAATATAACTTATATTTATTTAATTCCTCACTATATACATAGTTTATTATTAGTAAATAATAGGATCTACATTTGTCTACCCTATTATTATTACTCTTAATATAAAACAATTAATGATTTTCTATAGCTTAGATATATATATAGGTATATAGTACAAACCTTGGTGAGCATATATATTAATATATATATATAGAACCTAATCTCTTGAGATTGAAATAATTTTCGTAATTTCTTGAATATTTTTAGTATATAGTATATAATATAATATATATATAGATCTTTAATAAAATGTGTTTTTATAAAAGAAGGTGAAGAAATTCTGGAAGAAATTAATTTGTGATTATAGACATAAGTATCAACTTAATAATAGAAGCATGAAATGTTATATATTATAAATCAATGCAAGTTATATCATTATTAATTATTCTTTTTTATAAACACCGTCGATAAATTCAAGTTTCTATTCCATCCTTTTTTATTGTTAACTAACTTTCCTTTTGTCTCAAGATGAGAGATGATCAACCTACATAGCAATAATTACCTTTCTACGCCTACAAAGACGGAGCCATTAACATACGACTTTTTGGTCTGTGCCTGTTCACGCGTAGACGATAGTGGTCTTCATTGAAGAAACGAATAATAACTTGAAATGAAAATTTAGGTAGGCATATAATGAAAACTAATATGCTTCTCTGGCGCGAATCTTGAACTGATTGTGAATCACAAAGCATTCATGTAGACTTAGCAATGCAAAATATTCCAGTGAAAAACACACGAAATAGCTTCGGTAATGCAGGTCCTCCATTGTAGTAACATATGATAACTAAGATTTGAGAATGTAGTTTCTCTTTCGACATCTTAACTATATTTTAGTACTAATCAATTACTAATATATATTATTATAGTATATATTATAAATATATATATATATTATATAGTATAATATAATAATCTTATATTTCTATTGTTGACTACTCTTATTAAGTTATATGGTAAGGATCTACAATTACTTATTACTTCATATCTATATATATCTATCTATATATACTATCGTTATTCTATATATTTTTATATAATTCACAAATTATTCATATCTCTATATATATATACGTCTCTCTCTATCTATCTGTAATATAATATATATATATTATATATAATTATATATATATATAATCTATATAGTATATCCTCTATTAGGTCTATTACTATATAGTATACTAGTAATGAGTAGCAGTGGTAGTCAGCGTACGTCTCCAGTTGAATGAAAACGACTACTTCAAATCAAATATTGATTTAATCATTTCTTTTAAAGTATTCCATCTCATCATATTATTAGCGAGCTGGCATGTGGTATCATTTTACATTCTTACTTATAAAATTGTCAAAGAAATTTAACATAATTTACTCTAGTAACTAGTACTGGAACTTTGATCGAAACAATTTAAATATTAAATCTATAAATCTCTTTTCTAAAAATTTGCACTTTGAGAGGTTGCTTTCAAAGCTCTTTTGAAATAAGTAAATTATGAGGAATTTTTATTGTGAAAATTGTTTAAGTTACTCTCATAAAATATACCGCAAGACGCAAGTACAGACACCATGTTAAATAATTCCATATATATATATATACTATTATTATTATATTATAGTATATATATATATGATACTATATTATATATTTATATATATATATATATATATATTACTATTATATATTATAATATATATACTATATATACTATATAACTAATATATAATCGAGACACTTTTCTTTATCGTCCTTACAGGGACTCCTAACTCTACGCATCTTCTCAGAAAATGCTTCTCTCTCTTGTCTCTTCCTCTCTTCTCTCTCTCTTCTCACTCTGTCTCTCTCTCTCTTCTCTCTCTCCTCTCTCGTCTCTCTCTCTCCTCTTCTCTTCTCTCTCCGAAGTAAATTAGCAAACGACTCCGATAAAACTTTAAATTTAATATCATTTCTATTATTGAAACAGAAAGAGCCTTTTTTTTTTTTTAATTTATTCACGCTTACCTTTTTTGTTTGGATAGGTTGGTTTCCCATATTTTATTTTCTATCCTCCTATTGATGGAGATTCCTTTTTATAAACGTTTACAGAACGATCAGGCCTTTATGGTAGTCTATAAAGTAAGGGAGGAAAGACTGTCTTCTCTATCAACGTCCTTTTTTTATCTACTGAAAAAAGTAGAAAGAGAGAAAAAATGCAAAGTCAAAACACACGTAATCTCTTTTTGTTGAGTGTAAACAAAAAAAATCCTACAGATGGTCCTTCCGTATGCGTCATTTGGCATTTATGTTTATTATCAATAATAATAATAACTAATTCAATAATGGTATAATAATGAATGGTACATAAGAATTTAATAAATGTAACTAATAATAATTACAATTCAAGATAATGATATTTATTGTGATTAATAGAAATTTTGTTATAAACTGGTTACTGTTACTGATAATAATGATATTTGATTATGATTACTGAGTTAATTGATTATGTTATGATTAAGGTATTATGATTATGATTATGGATTAACATTAAGATTATCTTAGTGATTATGGACTTACTGAATATTTCAGTATGATTATGATTTTGCATTATGATTATGATTATGATTAGAGTTATGATTATTGATTATGATTTATGATTATGAATTATGATTCTTGATATGGATTATGTCATTATGATTACTGATTATGCTTATGATTATGATTAATGAGCTTATGATTTTGCGGATTCATGATTAGATTATGATTATGAATTTGATCTATGATTTATGATATGATTATGATTATTGATTATGATTTAATGATTATGATTATGATTATGATTATGATTATGAAGTATGAATTAATGATCTATATTTCAATATCTGCCTTTATGAATTATGATTATGATCATAGGATGAATATGAATATATTATGATTAATGAATTTATTGATTCAATGATTATGATTATTGGATTAAATGATATATGATTATGTTATGATTATGATTATGATAACGATATGCTTACATTATGATTATGAATTATGATTTGATTATGATTATGAATTATGATATGATTATGATTATGATTATTGATTATGATTTATGAATTATGATTATGATCAGGACTTGTTAGGATTATGATTATGATTATGATATGATTATGATGATGATTATGATTATGAATATGATTATGATTCTGATATTGGCATTATTACTACTTTTATCGATTAGTGGAAATTGATGAAGCTATGATCTTTACTGATTATGATGATCGGATTATATTATGATTATGATTAGAGAATGATAATCTCTGTTCTGATTAATAAAACGATAATGATAATATAATTGTAAGATAGATGTTTACGATTTTCCGATTATGATTGATGTATATATTATGAATGATAAATGATAATGATTATAGGATAAAGGAGTGGAGATGAGAATGTGTGATTGATTTTGAGGATAATGATATGATAATGATATGATTATGATAAATGATATGATAATGATAATGATAATGATAATGAATAAATGATAGATGAATAATGATCACAGTGAGTATGATAGATATGGATTATATTATGAATAGATGATCAATGGATAATGATAATGATAATGATCTCGATAATATCATTAATGATTATAGATTCTGATTATGAATAGATTATACTGATAATGAATAATGGTTAAGGAACCACACCTTATACTTCATTTATGGCAAAATAGGCTTTATAGAATAAATGATAATGATAATGATAATGATAATGATAATGGAATAATGATAAGATAGATGACAATGAAAATGTTAATGATTGATGATTATGATTAATGAAACACATAATGATATGTAATGATTATAATGATATGATAATGATGACGATGATAGTAATGGAAAGTGTAATGATTATGATTATGATTATGATTTATGAATTATGATTATGATAATGATAATGATAATGATAATGATTAATGATAATGAATAATCGATGAATGATAATATCATGATACCATGAATAATGATAATGATGAATGATAATTGATATCTGATTATGATTATGCATTATGTTACTGATTATGATTATGATTATGATTATATTATGATTATGAATTATGACTTATGATTATGATTAATTATGATTATGTTAAACTTGAATCATCATTATGATTATGATTATGATAGGATAATGATAATGAAAATGTAATGAGAATGATAGATTGATTCCTGTCAAGTAGATAATGAATAATGAGTAGTTGCTAATGCTTATAAAGATAGTGGTATTAGATAATAGTTGTAGTTCTATAATATAATAATAATAATAATAAATAATAATATAATATCACATATAATAATAAAAAAAACACATAAAAACAATAAATCATAATGATAATAATAATACAATATAAATAATAATATAATAATAATTAAAATATAATAATAATAATAATATTAATATAATATAGTGAGATAATAATAATAAATAATAATAATAATATAATAATAATAATATGGCGATAATATATCACTTCTTTTAATAAAATTACTGATACAGAATCATCCGTATATAATAATAATATAATGAATAATATATAATAATCATAATAATATAAATGATATAATAATATAATAAATGATATAATAATAATATATAAAATAATAATAATAATGAATAATAATATGACTATGTAAAAGGATTATAATATCAATAATAATTAATAATATAGCTTAGTAATAATAAATAAGTAATGAATAATATAATAATAAATATAAAAACACACATAAGAATAATTATAATAATAATAATAATGAACGGTAGCGAATGCTGATGTGAAAAGAGATTTCGTAAAATATATGAACTCGAATTTAGAATGAATGATGATGATAGATGATGATGATGATGAATCATAAAGATGTTTAGATCATAACATCTGAGAAGTCTCTGCATCCTGGAAGATGATGATGATGATGAAGATATATGGATGATGATGATCACATTGCGATGATGGCGAGATGATGAATCGATGATGATGTAGATATTAGAATAATAATGATAATATAATAATAATATATAATAATAATAATAATAATAATTAATAATAAATAATATAAGAAATATAATAGTATAAAATATATATATAATAATAATGAAGTAGAAGATGATAAAAGTGAAATAATGAAATTTTTTCCTACTCAAAGTATTTCGTGAAATTATTTTGAAATAGAATTACAGAATGTATCTTTAACATGGTGAGCAAAATTAACCTCGAACGGATCAAAATATTTCGAACTGTACTCTGAAAGACTAAACTCTGACTTTTCATTGCTTTTGTATGATCCAAGTTAAAGTTCGAGTGGACGAATGTGTATATATATACCAGGCCTATATATATATATATAATATATATATAATACTCTATGCTATTATATATATATATATAGGTTATATATAGGTATATACTAAGATATATAGTATATACAGTATTAATTATATTAAATTATATATAAATATATATTACTTCCTCTTATACTATTATATATAATATATATAACAAATTAATAATATTAATTGAAGTGATAGGATTATAATAATTATAGGATAATCATATATACTATAATATATAAATATATTACTATATATATATATATATCTTAAATATATCATATATATATATTTATGAAATATATATTATTATATATTATCTAAAAGTACTATACTATAAAAGATTATTTCAACCATTAGTTCATTAAAAAAAAAATTAGGGAAAACAAAAATTAATACGATGTAATAGTAATATTGAATAGTCTGCTCCAAGAATAGGTAGTTTTTCTCTTTCATTACAATATTATTATTTATAATGTATATGATATACTACTGCGTTATAACAAGTTCTGTTCCTCTTCTTCAACTTGCTTCTTAGAGCTGTTTTGATGTTTGACTATAAAAATATTAAGATATGTCTAAGGCTATATATAACATATATATATCTATATATATACCTACAGTTTTATCGGTGATACCGGCTTAATACTATTTCTTAACTATATATATATATAGATTACATATACCGCTATTATATCACTTATAATCATTATAGGTAGAGAATAAATATAGTATAATAATACAACTCATACGATGAATGACAAAAATTACCACCACTATATATTAGATATATATTACTATAGTATATAGACTAATATATATATATTAGTAATAATATTATATATATATATATATAAATATATATATTTATATATATATATCTACTTATATAATATATAATATATATATATATATTATATATAATATATATATAAATATATATAATATATATTACTAGATAATATATATATATCGAGATAAAATATTCATAAATGATAAAAATAATATTCAAAGAAATGTACATTATACACCTAAAACTTTGTATATGTATTTAAGAATATATATATATATATATATAGTAAATATATATATTATATATATGATATATACTATATATAATATATTATATTAGTATAAATTAATAAATACTTAATAGTAACAATTATTATATTATTTATTATATTATAATCTGCTAATATAGGTATAATTATATATATATATATATATATATATTATATATATATTATTATATATATTATATTGTAATTGTACAAAAAATATTATAATCAGAGCTATAATCATATATATATATATATATATAAATATAATATATATAGTATTATATATATATATATAATATATATATCTGTAATATATGATTATATATAATATAAATAAATATATATATATATTATAATATATAGATATTAATATATAAATATATAATATTATATAAACTTTATATTATATATAATATATATATATTATATATATATTATATATGATAAGTTAACTATATATACTATTTTACGAATATATATCATATATACTATATATATATATATATTATTATTATATATTAATAATTATATATATATAATTACTATCTATATAATATATATACCTTATATATTATATTTTAATTAATTATTTGTATTTTTAATTAAGAAATTCGCTTATTCTTTTGGTAGTAAAATATTATAGTAAAATCATTTAAATTTGAGCAAGCAAAGGGCGAGCAAATTTTTCGATTTAAGCTCAACTTACTTTATATTATATGATAGTACTACATTACTGAACTGTATTATAGTTTCTTTCTAAATATATATATTATATATATATATATATTTATTTATTCATATTTATATATATTACAGCTTCAATAATTGCATATAATTATATTTTTATTAATGAAATCGCGTATAAATAATATATATGGTAAGTATATAGAATTAAATTATATATAGTATTTACGTTATATATATATATAGTATTATAATGAAGAATAATCACTCACCGTATATATGATATAGTTAAAATAATTAGGCTCGATTCTTCTCAACTTAATAAGAGAGCCTACTGCTCATCAATTGTATTTTCTATTAAGAGTTTAATGAAACTCTCTCAACTCTCATTTCTTTTATATCTTTGAATTCATTCACTTCTTTCGATCGCCAGTATGGCTTTCGGCCCTCTCGGGTTCTACTGGCGATATACTTTCCTATTCTACTGATTTATGGTTTTCCGCTTAGGAACTACGGTGAGAACATGCGTGGTGAAGCATATGAGAATATACAGAAAAAGCATTTGACGGCGTATCGGCACGCGTCTCTGCTCATCCATACTCCTCCCTGGGTATCCCTCTTCAAATTGCTTACTTATGTCTATTTTCTCTCAAATCGCTCAATTTCAGCTGTTGTTGATGTGGCGAATTCTTCTTCATTTTCTGTTAATTGTGGTTCTCAGGGTTCTGTTTTATTCTATCTTTATTCTTACTTTCATTAATGATCATATCTCACTAGCAATCTTACCACCTGTCTCACCTCGTTAAAGTCCAGATGACAATCGACCTTTCATTCTTCATAATCTCATTTATCTGCCTTACACTTCTTTATCTTCTCTAAGAAATTCGCCGTTGGTCTAATAATTCCGATTTAGTTTCTCGATCGATCGGATAGGGATTTCTGGTGGGTCGTCTCAACCTTGTGAAATTATATTTCTTTTAAAAACTCACTACTACAATTTAGAATAAGACACTTAAAATTTCTATCTCTTTCGACGTTCTCTCTCTCTCCTGTTGACAATATAAACATCCTTGGCCTTCACATAAAAAAAATGTCTTGAAAACTCACATCACAACGGTTGCTAGGCGGCCTCAAGAAATGGGGGTTTCTGTTAAGACTGCGAACTTTTTTTCCCTCTTCAGTTGCCTTCAGTCATATACAAGGGCTATCGCCTTGATCAGATGGAGTAATGCTCTCTATAGTTCTGGGGGTGCTCTGGTTTTCACCCGGCTTTTTGGAAGGCTTGAGTAAAGGCTCAAAAGACTTATATGAAGCGTGGTGTTTCCGTAAATACAATATCGCACTTCACGTTGACCTCATATCTTTGCGGCGGCTCTGGGATGATCATAAGGTGCGTTGGTAATCTCGTTCCTCACTCACTAGCGCTACCCAGAGCGCAGGTGCTCTGAGGGAACTTGTCATCGCGTACCTCACCTTTACAGACGTCTCGTAGCACAATCAGGGGGGGGGTGGGGGGGGCGTGGGGGGGGGAAACACGGGGGGTGCTGTGTCTGCGCATGAGTTTTGCTGTGGAGTAATTGGCAATCAGGTCTTAGTTGCGCATGAGGTTAGGCTTCCTGTTCTTATCCAGCACTTCTGTCATAACTAGGTATTCTCTTATCCATCTCTCACTCTGATCATGTCCTCGCTTGACCCATTTATCTCTCCCCGCATACAAAGACTCGACGCTACTGTGGCCTAATGCGTGTTCTGCTAATAATTTTTGCGATATATCTGACGGCCGTGCCTAATACCCCTCCTTTGCAATATCCTGGCCTGTTCCGCCGTGGTGTGGTGACTAACCTGTAAAAAAAAAAAAAAAAATAGCTATATTATGTATAAACAGCACTATATACTATCATTATTACTTACCAAATTACCCTACAGCTGAAATGGTTGCACTAGATTTAACATATAATTGTCGTCAATATTCACTGTAGGGTATTTTTACACTGAGGGTGAAATATAATGTCGGCTATTATGCTATAAATTGGATTATGTCAATATATTATATATATATCAAATATGAGAATACTATACTATAGTAATAGATATATACTATATACTACGTCTATTACTCATATAATTATAGTAATAGTTAAAGTAGAGTTGAATGCCTTAACATGCAAAAAATTTTGATGCCATTGTGCTAAAATTTAAATGATTTTACTAATAATATTTTTACTAAAATATCAGCGAATTTAATTAAAATAAATAGTAGCGGATGGACGTCGACCTGATGGTATATAGACTTATATATATCATTAGTTTACTTAATATGTTACGACACCTAAAGAGATGAGATGGAGTCCACCTTTCCGAAAGATTTGTCTTTGTTTCAATGCTGTTTTATTTGCTAAAGGTTTTAATCATTTATTAAACTAGTGAACATATTGGGATTTAATGCTGCAGCTTTCATGATACATTGTTTCGTGTATTATAAGTTTCTTATACTTTTCTGAAGCTGTGAGATCACGTAATATTTCTTCCTGAAGTGCTATATAATTGTATTGAATTTTAGGTGTAGCAAGAATACAGGGCTACATTCATATTGTGCTAATTGTTTTGCCGCCTATAATTGAATAAATGATTAGTATCTATGTCTCAGAGCAGACTGTTTTTCTTTTCTTTTTTCTTCTTTTTTCTTTTTTTTCTATTTTTGACAAAGGGCTTACAATTTTAACAAAATTTTCAGTGCATAATCTTGGAACAGTTAGAAGGGGCACTATTTAATTCTTCTTCACGTTTTTAGTTCCTTGTGTTTGTAGCTTTCACGTCCCAAAACTTACTAGGAATAATGTTATAGTAATAGAATATGATATATATATATCTAATATATTATATTATAATTAATATTATATATAATATAATATTAGTAATGATTAATATAATATATATATATACATATATTAATATCATAATATAAATAATATTAGTATAATAATTTTTAAAAGTATATTATATATATTATTATATTATAATATATAATTATAATGATATATAATAATAATATATAATAATATTATTACTATACTATATTTAATACTTATTAATATATGTATATATATATTTTAAAGTTACATATAATTTATATATGATTATATTATAAATAATGTATATATATATATACATAATATATATAATATTAATATATAATATATATATAAAATTTAATATATATTAAATATATATTTTTAGATAATTTATAAATATACTAATATAATATATATATATTAATTATATATATATATATATATTTGTATATATATATATATAATTTATATTATTAAATATATATATATTATATATTATATATATATAATTATATATTATAGTATATTAGGGCATGTGAGTTATGATGTTAGATTGATGTGTGTGATACTAGTTATGTGTTAAATGGTTAGGTTAGTATTGCTGAATTAGTATTGATAGTAAATTCTTGGCTGTAATGTATAGTGTGTGTTAGTATCTAATAAGACTATAGTATATATAGTATTAGTGGATTATATAAATATATATATAAATATAAACAATATATAATAAAATAGATTATATAATATTATAGACTCAGATATATTAGATGATATCATATATATCATATAATATAGGTATATGATATATATATATTATTACATAGCCCAATACTAACATTACACACTATATGATATATATATATTATATATCGTATATATATAGTATATATATATATAGTATTAACAGTATTTACGCACATATGTATAAGGAGAAGTTTAGTATTTTATATATATATTTTATATACACATTAAACTTTTAACCTAAATCTTTATTGAACTATTAATATTAGTATATAAAAAATATATATTATAGTAATTAATATTATTATAATATATACATAATATATATATTATATATATATAATTAATATATATAATATATATCTATATATATATACGATATCAGGGTAAAAATAATGATATAAGTATAGAGATTCTTATATATATATATATAAACATATAACTTACCACTAATTTATGTATATATATATTTCTTATATTCTGATTATTATATATATATCTATACATATTTATATATATTATAAAAATATATATATATTTATATATATGATAATAAATATATATATTATATATATATATTATTCTTATTATTTTATTTTAATATATATATATAACTAATTATATATATATATATATTATATATATATATTAATTTTTTAATTATATTTATACTATAAAATTATTTAATAATTATAAGTATATTATATAATATAATATTGATGAAGCATATATACCCATTATAGTAGGCCTATATAATATCTATTAACGTTTATATATAATATTTCATAATATATATATAATATAATAAAAAATATAATATATATACTGGTATAACTAGATTAATTTTGAATATAATAAATAGTATAATAGTAAAATATATAAGAACACTATATATATATCATTATACTACTATATATATATAATATTATAATATTAATGTATTGATGTAATAATTAGTAACAAGTATATATATAATATATAAATATATATATATAAATATATATATATTATCTTATATGTTTCATAGTTATTTATTATTTTTATTGATGTTTTTTAATTATATAAGATAAATTCATTGATAATATATTTATGAAAGTAAATAGATTATATGTAATTATTATTATATATATAGATAGGTACATATATAGTATATGATTAGTATATCAGGGAAATATTTAGATATAATATATGAGTATAGGATATAATATCATATATATATATATATAATATAGTAATATAATATATTGCAAATTATTATACGAGATATATATATAATAAGTTATGAATAGTATATTATATATATATAATCTCTATTATATAATAAATATATAAGTAATAATAAAATGTATATATAGTAATATATATGATTGAAATTTGTTTATATATAGTATAATTCTATTTTATATAGTAACCTATTCCTAAAGTTGTACAGCGTATTCAGCATTTCTTCTTGGATGAGCATAGACTGGATATCCCCAATTTCGCTCAAAATAGTTAATCGATATGAAAGATTTGTTTTCCGGATATCTCATTGATGCTCCCCATTTTCCATCCCCAATTCCCCATTCGCGTCTCTTTTAAATGAAAAATTATCCGGACGTGTTTTAATAAATCAGAGTCTATGTAATTCAAGTCAGAGTGAAAGACGCCGTTTTTCACACTGAATAAGTGACACTATTTATATATATAATGGGGTGCGTATTAGAGGTCGTTATCATGGTGATATGCAGTGAAATACTAATTGCTTTAATGGTTGTAAAACCACCGACGTCTTTCATTAGTGAGATCGACTTAGTTAATGGGAGCGCATCAGATAAATCAGAAGCTTATTACTCCAATGATGTTAACTATAGGGATGATAAAGTGTTATGTTATCTTTGTTCTTGTGGAAATCCAATTTCGGCTTTAATTAATAGAAGCCTTAATAAGAATACGCAATCGTCTAATTCCATCTTATTACCTGAGCTTAACCTTAAAGAATATTTGTGTCAAAATTTCGCGCGAATTGTTAATTACAAAATAGTGAATTATGAAATAGTGAAATTTTGTAAATGGTGTAAATTGAATATATTTGATCAAAAGAGTGTTACTAAGTTAAATAAGCCTTTAAAATATATTGATAGTTTATTACAAAACAATATCAATTATATTAAAAGAATATATATCGATAGATTGTTACTGTTTAAATATATGAACGTATTAAAACGTTCAAAAAGTAACTCAAAAAGAATACTTTTATTATATTGTATCAGAAAAATGCAGGTTGAAATATAAAGATAAAATATTTGAAGGTTTTTTTCCTCTAAATTCTCAAACAATGATGGAAAATATGTCTCTTTCTATATACAAGAAACGTATTTAGAATACTCAAATGGTACATATATGGAACTCCAATTTTCTGCAAATAACGCCCTAATGAAAGGTCGACAATTCTTAATTTGTTCTTATCAAAACATTCAATTTTCTTTTGAGAAAATCTTAACTAGAAAACATAATGTCTCTGAAACATCCATTGGAAAGGTTTATGGCAGTGATAACAAAATAACAAAAGACTCATGATTAGGAAAAGATCAAAATGAATCAGTGATTTGTGATTCCCTTCAAGAATGATTAATAAAGACATTAATCTTTAAATCCCATTTAGTCATATATTCGCAAGTTATAGTGCAAATTACTATAAAATAAAGATTTCACAAAGTAGAGCACCTGGATTGACCTTTTGAGCGAATAAAGTAGTAAGTTATTCCTAAACGAGTTGAAGTTCAAATGTCTGTTCGTAACAAAGGAAGAATTACGTATACAAAATCCTTTCGTATTTTCTCACGCGGAAAAGCCCGTACAAACATGATCAAGGTCTCCTCCGTTAGGACAAAGCCATTTGTGCGGCAACCATTTCAAGACAGTTTTCTAATGCGTTTCCTTTAAAGGATCTTCAGTGGAAGCGTATAAAAAGTTGCAAGCAAATTGAGAAGATAGATTTTCAAAACGGTTTGGGATATTTTTGGGGAGAAAAAGAACAATAATCGGAAGGTAAAGAAAAAGAAGAAGAGGTAAAGGTAGCTTCAGAATTTTTTTTCGACGAAATAGAGGCAAACTCTACAAGTTCACGAACAAAAAAGGAAAAAAATAAATACAAAAGATTACGAGGCATCTGAACCCTCTCATGTACAGCTGCTTCGTACTGACCTGTAATTATATATATATATATATATATATATATTATATATATATAATATATACATTATTAGAAAAGTTATTTTTATATTATATATTATGACCAGAGATATATATATATAATATATAGTACTTAATATTTGCATTCTCAATATATATTAAAAAGTATAATTGATTTTGTTTACCATACGAAATTTATAATAATTATTACTTCTATATCAAAATGTATATATATATATAATATATATACTATTTCGTAGGATATATCATTAAAAACTAGTATCTAGTACTCTATAATTATATATCTATACTTATATATATAATCTCTCTTAATATAATATATAGATATTAATGTAACTGATATTCTATATATATATATCTAAGATATATACAATATATATATATATATTACTAATTATATATAATGATATAAATATATATATATATATATCTATTGCACTGTATATTA